>VYZW01040124.1:35029-58419 GCA_013401315.1 Balaeniceps rex | reverse complement strand
AAACTTTAATTAAAAAAATATATATATACATGGTGTCCTCTGGAAATGCGAGTCATTTAGCAACAGATGGAACTGCTGCAAAAGACGTGTTACACCTTTCCAGAAAATGAAATTATTTAGATATAGGTTGTGCACATTTCATTCATACTATTAACGAAAACCACCAGAATGTCATCGCATTTAATGACCTAAGTATCTGGTGTTACCTTGGCATTGATGCTTATTTCCTGTTGCCACCTAGTGGGCATAGTAAGAAATACAAGAAAAAAGCCAGGCAAAGTTAATATAGAAGAAATCCCACAGAAAACATGAAGGAAAGCATTTCATCTTCCTCCTCTGACAAGGTACACTGCTACTTAGGTTTTAAATTTTCACCTATTTAAAAGAACAGGATAGGCCTCCAGGTGGTATAATAGGATTCTAAGGGCACATCAAACTTTAAAAGGCAACTTCTATGATGCCAAAAACTGCAGCATACTTGTGGGAAAATCATAACCAGTTCAACCAAAGAGCAAAGAAAATGGTCACAAATCAGGTGTACAATTTTAAAAGGGAATTGTTGAAATGTTTAAATATTAGTTACCATTACAAAGTCTACATTCAGATAACAGGACTTTCTCATTTTCTTCCTTAGCATGAAATAGTAAACAGCGGGGGTCTGAAATTTTCTTCCATTATTCGTTTCCCCATATGAAAACAAAACACCACACACACAAAAACCAGAATTGTATTTACTGTGTTTCTGGGAATATTCACTGGAAGATGCCACAATATGCAGGAGGGTGCATCCATCTCTGTCTTGCTGGTTGATCCTAGCCTTCAAGTCTGGCCTCTGAGTCAGCAGCCACCTGAAGAGATGGTTCTTTCCTGAAATGATCAAAAAACCCCACTTGTTATAAATGGTAAACACAGATACAGCAGAAACAGATCCTGTTTTTTTCCCCTATGAAGTAGCAAGATACATCCGTATGAAACTTTTTCTCGAACACGGGGAGTAGGAGAGGGAAGAAGTATGTAAATGAAATCATGGTAAGAGCCAGCTGCATCGTGGGAGACATGATGCTATGTTCTCGCTGACTCGCATCATGTGCAAGTCTGAGGTTGACTTACAACTCTTTAGCATGTATAGAAACTTGCTCTACTCTGAAGTTGCAGGAAGAAATAGTGTATTTTCATCAAAGCTGATATATTCAGGTTCTTCAAGACCCACAGCAATCACACTTTTGCTGCAAACCACGGAAGAGAACAACCAAGTTTGGTTTGTACCACTATCAGGTGCAGACAGTGGTACATTTTTAAAATAGTGCCTTATTAGCACATGCAAGGTTTTACCCAGATGATCTGATCTCATTAGTTCTAAAAAAAAAAATTTAAAAAAGCTCTAGCTGTCAGTTCTCTGATGAAGGCCACCATTGCTTTATTTCAGCTGCAGATGTCACTCACTTGCTTTGATACACAGTCTGATAACAGCATGAAGCACATACACTCCAATGGTTTCAACTTTCGCCCCAATGGAAATTAGCCACTTGACTAACTCCGCTACATCTTGCATCTTCTCACCATGCCCATACAACTCAGAAACCTGATAACAAAGGGAACAATTACAACACATTATTTTATATACACAGAAGGCATTTCTTTTTTAATCCTATTTCCATGGTTTTTTGACAAGAATCAGCAGAACAATAACAATCAAGCCATATCCACGGTAAAATGAAACATTTATTATATATGTAACAATTCCAGTAAAGCTCAAAACAAATACTTCTCTCCTACAAGATGTCCATGTATCTTAAAAGAATCTTGTCCTGCTCTGAAGAGCACTGAACCTGAAGTCTATTTTATAACACGTATTTCTGTATTTCTTCTTTGTATTGACTGCAACTTTCTGCCTTACACTTGTCTATTAAATATTACTGTATCTCAGTGCAAATACTGCTGTAACCAGATATTGTGTCTTTTAAGCTTGGATGAGGCAGCTTATGCAGGCAGTTACCCCAAATCAAGAAAAGGCTGGAGAAATACTTGACATTAGGAAAAGGGAGTTAGAGACTGGGGGAAGGAGGTTTAGGGAACTCAGGTAACCAGTCCTTTTACAGCTCAGGAACACCGTGGATGGAGAGCACGGCAAAGCCTTACTCTCATCCAGCTCAGGAAGCATCTGGCGTTATTAAGACAACAACAATAATAGACTGCTCACGCAAAGAAAAGGTGTTAAGCCTTAGGAGACAGATTTTTCGCCAGGTAAGTTCCTAGAAGGTGACCTGATAAAAGTATGGAATTTACAGGGAAGTTTACAGACCAAGATTGAAAGCACACAGCCTGAGCAGAAGGAAGCTGAACTGAAAAAGGACATTCCAGCAAGGACTTAATGAAAATGAAGCACAGTCTACAAGGGGTACAGCAATATGGGGAAGTCTGGAGGTGGGCAGAGGAAGCTCAGATGGAAATTGAGACAATAACAATACGCCAGAAGGATCAGGACACGACGGGGTGCTCAGAAACAGTGTTCAGACACAATTTCTCCATTTGTGCCAGTCATCTTTTTAAATAGCAGTCTTCACACATGCTTCCAACATCCACAAATAAATCGGTTTTTCTAACACCGCATGCCAGATTTTGACTGGCAAGAATTACTGTTTGTGCAGTTACAAAATCAAAATACAACAAATTACAGGGAGTATGTAGTGGCAGCAGGGGAAGTTTGAGTTGTCAGAAAGCCACATTTTCTAATTTTTGCAAAAGAGAAGCAGTGCTTAGGGATCCTTCATCTTGATTCTTTCAGTCTTCCACATGTACAATGAAGCCAGTAGAATAGCTAAGACTGGTGGGGCCAATTCAGCAATGAAGGACATAGTATTTTGCAAAGGCAACCCACTTTTATCTTCTTCTTTCAATGAGGCATTTTGATTTGCTTGCCTAGGAAGGAAGATTTTTTACTAAGACACCCTACACATGTCTCTACTGCACTGCCACACTTTACTGTCAGTGTGAGGAGCATGTTCACCCCTTGCAGGATTTTGCAATCTGCTTTGCTGCTGTGCCCCAGGCCAGGGTGCTGCTATGAGCTGCAAATCACAGCAGTGGGCACCTTTGCTTGCGATCTGCTTTAATCCGAGGCTCTCATGCCTTGTCCCCACCAGAGCTATGCTGCTTTAGCACCACAGCCCTGCTGCTGCCTGGCTGTAGGCCTGGCTGATCCAGGACCGAACCCTGACCCACCCTCCCTTCCTGCAAAATTTAGCAAACACACGAGGGATGATGGCAGGTAGCATGAAGCCCCATATGGGCTACTCTGCTGGCACTAACACAGCATACCTGCCTAATGATAGCTAACCGAGGCATGCTTGCATATATTCATCCACTAATTCTTCTGCTATCACTATAAACAAGCCTATGAGCAGGTGCCAATTTACTTCCTTACCCCAGAATTACTCCTGCTCACTCTGTCAGGCACCTAACATTTATGGAAAAATCCCCAACTCGAAATCATTATGACAAAAGTACCACAAGCACTGTAACAGCCAAATGGCAAATTCTGGCATATTCCATCAATATGCCCTAAACTGTTAATCTGCCAGCCAGTAAATGCCAAGCAAATGTACTGTGTAGCCTACAGTTAACATCTTCTAAAGCTTCCATCAGGAAAACCACAGTGCTATAAGAAATCTAGTATACTTCAGCATAAAGCCTAATGGAATTTCCCAACGAATGTGTAACCATATCTTTTAAAAGTAGGTTACATACAGCAGAACTATAGTTAATTAACTTATACACCCAAAGAAATGGAAGAATAAAACCAAAAAAATGCATACAGAGAAGAATTTTTTAATGGTCCATGAGAAATGCTCTACTTAACTGCAATTGAAACAGGCTGGGCATCCACTGTGTGGTAACAGACACATACACTGTGAAACGCCTTTAGAAAGTTGGTATGTTACTGCTACACCATGGTTCCCAAGGGGCCAGAAGCAATGACTGCACACCTCTTCATGCATTCAAAGCGTTTTGGTGGGATACCCATGCACAAAGGCAGGGGCAAGCAGCAGCAAGCCCTACAAGGCCACCTAGCTCGCACAGCGATGCGGGCAGAGCCTCTGGGGTGTACCAGCACGCACAGCACGGCACGGCATGTGCACCAGGCAGACACAGCCAGCAGCAGGCAAAGTATGCGTGAGCATGGCAGTTTAAGACAGCTGGAAGGCTTTATTTTATCCTGCCAGCATAGAAAGCTTCAGAGGTTCTCAAATGCTGCAAAACATGAGGAATCACAAGACAAAGAAAAGAGCAAGTTTCAGAAGAGCAACATAAAGATCAAATTCTGCTCTCTGCAGATGCCATCATCTCAGTGAAAGGCATTAGGAAGTGTGGCTACTTGGTCTATGACTACGTGTTTCCATCTTGCCAAAATCCTCTAAGTCATTTGGAAAGTGTCAAAGCCTTTATGGAGAAAGTTTAGCAGTTGCTGCCTAGGTATAAAGCAACCTACCAAAAATTTGGGGCACTGAGGGAAGGGAAAATTCCAACACTGCACCCAGCTCAACTCCCTGGGTTGATCATACTCAGCACCATGAAGCAGTCCAGAGACAGGCTAGCAAAGTATAATAATACCCTATCCCAGGGATATCATAAATTGTCCTGGTTGGATAACATATCCAACTTAACTCATGTCAGACATTTTTCAGCATTAAATTCTCAGGTTCCAAGCATGACATGAATAGCTTGCTGTACTTGAGAGGAAGATGGTTTCTTTTGATCAAATTAAAGGAAACATTAAATTACATACGGAAGTTATGCAAATTAAGGATTTTTTTAACATTCAAATGAAAAGGGACAAAATAGATGATTTAATATAATTACACAAAATCCATGTATTATTTTCCATTTTGTTTTTCTTTGATCTGTTTTAGCCTTGCACACAAGATGGAAAATACCTCACTAAAGTGAACAGGAATAGAAGAAATAGACTCCAGGAAAAAAAAAAGGATGCTACTTTACCTCAAAGAGATTCTTCAGTGATAACTGGTTGACTCTGAGATTGGTGGGCAACCCTTTCTTCTCGGACAACAAAAACAGACAAGACTGGAAAAAAAAATATTAGTGATCTTATAAGCACACTTAAAATTTTGTTTTTCACTGTCTTATCAGATCTTGTAGGAAAGCAAACGAGGGCTAACAACATTTCAGATCTTTTTTTAAGATCATAACAGATTACTGAATCTCCCTTCCATTTATCAACTGAATTAATGTAATATACAGTGGACTGTGGGAAGCTATGATCGATAAAGTTCCCTCAGAAATAAAAACCATGTAGAAAGGTCAGGCCTTAAAAGTTTCTCCAATACACCTTGGAAGTGACCTTTCACTTTAAGAATGGACCTTCACATTCATGGGGATGAAACTCCCCAGCTACACCAACATCCTGAGCAGAAAGCAAGAAATGCATACTGTATCTTTTTCCATTTTCTCAGTTTCCCTAAAAACTTCACCTTGACCCTTGGAAATCCACCTAGCTTCACCAGAGGACAAGGGAAGAACCACAGATGTCATCTACCTGGACTTCTGTAAGGCTTTTGATGCAGTCCCCCACAACATTCTTAGCGCTAAATTGGAGAGATATGGGTTTGATGGATGGACTGTTGGATGGAGAAGGAATTGGCCAGACAGCTGCATCCGAAGAGTTATAGTCAATGGCTCAGTGTCCAAGTGGAAACCAGTAACGAGTGGTGTCCCTCAAGGGTCTGTACTGGGACCAATACTATTTAATATCTTCATCAACAACATAGACAGTGGGATCGTGTGGTGCACTCAATCACTCGGCAAGTTTGCAGGTGGCACCAAGCTGAGTGGTGCAGTTGACATGCCTGAGGGAAGGGATGCCATCCAGAGGGACCTGGACAGGCTCAAGAAGTGGGTCCATGTGAACCTCACGAAGTTCAACAAGGCCAAGTGCAAGGTCCTGCACCTGGGTCAGGGCAATCCCCAGTACCAATACAGGCTGGGGGATGAAGGGATTGAGAGCAGCCCTGCGGAGAAAGACTTGGGGATACTGGTGGATGAAAAATTGGGTATGAGCCAGCAATGAGCGCTTCTAGCCCACAAAGCCAATCACATCCTGGGCTGCCTAAAAAGAAGCATGGCCAGCAGGTTGAGGGAGGTGATTCTGCCCCTCTACTCTGCTCTGGAGAGACCCCACCTGGAGTACTGCGTCCAGCTCTGGAGCCCTCAGCACAGGAAAGACATGGACCTGTTGGATCACGTCCAGAGGAGGGCCACGAAAACGATCGGAGGGATGGAACACCTCTCCAGTGGAGAGAGTCTGAGAGAGAGGGGTTGTTCAGCCTGGAGAAGAGAAGGCTGCGGGGAGACCTTATTGCAGCCTTTCAATATATAAAGGGGGCTTAGAAGAGAGACTTTTTAACAAGGCCTGTAGTGACAGGACAAGGGCAACGGTTTTAACTTTGAAGAGGGTAGGTTTAAATTGGGCATAAGGAAGAAATTTTTCACGATACGGGCAGTGATATGCTGGAACAGGTTGCCCAGAGAAGATGTGGATGCCCCATCATTGAAGGTGTTCAAGGTCAGGTTGCACGGGGGTTTAAGCAACTTGATCTAGTGAAATATGTCCCTGCCCACAGCAGAGGGGATGGATGGGGAATGTGGGGCTGCAGTCAGTACACTGCAGTCCTTCTCTGTTGCTCCCTCTTCCTTATGCTTCTCCCCTGCTTCAGCGTGGGTCCTCCATGGGCTGCAGTTCCTGTCAGGAGCCTGCTCCTGCATGGTGTCTCCACAGGCCGCAAGGGAATCCCTGCTCTGTGCCTGGAGCACCTCCTCCCCCTCCTTCCTCTCCTTCTCCAACCCTGGTGCTTGCAGGGCTGTTTCTCACTTTTTTCCCCTCACTTTGCCAGGCAGCGTTTAGCCCTTTCTTAAACACGCTTTCCCCAAGGGGCCACCCTCTTGGCTGAGGGGCTCAGCCATGCCCTGCAGTGGGTCCGCTGGAACTGGCTGGAACCATCCATGTTCAGCACAGGGCAGCTCCGGCTGCTACTCACAGAGGCCCCTGCAGCCCCCACTGCCAGCACCTCACCACTGACACCCAAGTAATCATGAAAACGATCAATTTTTTGTACAGTCACCATAGAAAAGAGGATTAAAATAGTTTCAGGTGATTCACCTTCTGATTTTTCCAAATGATCTGATTTTGTTTAATAACCATGTACTTCCACTGAGATGCTCCTTTATTTGTGGGTCTTTCACAGACAGCTTCGAAGGTCCAGCTTGTCATACAGAAGGAAAAGTAAAAGGGACCACAAACAAAATATTTTTTCCCCTCTAATTTCTTTCAAGAATCATGACACCAGATGGTACCGTAATTATAAGAGAGACAACAGCAAGAGACGAGTGAGATTTCAAGTTCATTGTATCCCTTCAAGAAATGAACTTCAGAAATTATTTATCACTAAAAGTATTTTTCAAGTCTTAAAAATCAAGACGGTTAAAGCAGAGAGCAATAACTATCCATTGTTTTGGATTTTAAAGGTAGCACGAGCTTACCCTGAAGAGGTAAGACATGAGCACCTACCGCGCAGCAGTACGTAATGTGGCGACAGACTTACCCGCCATTTCCCTTTCTGGGCCAACCTTTCTATCACCGCTTGCCAAATCAGCGCATCAAACCCTGAGCTGAAAATATAATCGTGAGCAGGGAGAAAAGTTCGTGGAAAGACTCGTTCATCTGCAAGAATAAGCAATCAAGAAAACTATTTAGTATACACAGCGCTTTTAAAGCTGGGGTCTTAACAAAATTACTTCGTCGCACAGTGACAATTTTAGCACATATTAATACCCAGGAGAATGCCAAATGGGGGCTTAAATATCCCTGGCCACCCAAGTGATATGGCAATTTATTATCAGCAGCCAGTCTTCATTAAACAAGGGAAAAAAAAAATAATCCCTGCCCTCAAGAAACACCTCTAAGCCCCAAGATATTGTGAACCTCATGGTGGTTCTTCCACTTTTGGTTGAGCCCAGCTACAGACGCTGTTAAAGCTCATCAAGGTCCTTAACACAGGGCTACAAGTTCAAGTAAATGCAGCAGGGGCACAACCTGAAATCTCCTGGCATGCCTGCAGGCCCCATCAGACAAAGTCTGTGAACTGGTCAAAAAAGCAAGTACAGGAGGAGAGACTGAGGAGAGGGCAGGGAGACATAGGGTGGACATTGCTCAAAAAAACCCACACAATGTCACAGAAAGGCCAAATTCCCTCTTTTCATCGCTGCCCATTACTAGCTGAGGGAAGGTCCCCCACACTGGAATACACTGCACTGTAAACTCAAGTTTAAGCTGAGTATCTTCTAATTATTTTCAGATCTACCTAACTAAAAGAACAGCAGAGCGGTTTGGATAAAAAGGACTAAAACCTTAGGGGTCTGGAGCTCCAAATCTCCAACCCTGTCTCCCTGACTCTGAATTTTGACCTTTTCTAACTATTCCACAGTTGAGGTGTTCTTGTGAAACAACACACTCCCCTGCAGAGTGTTTTGGGATTGTTGGCATCTGCTGTATACAAACTGGACCAAGTTCACCACATCCTTTTGATTAGGCCACTCAACATATTCATAATCCTCAAACAGACCTGTGGCACTGAGGACCAAATGAATGATCTCACGAAGGACGCCCTACCAAGGAGTTGTGTTATCATCACTACTGAAAGGCTCTTAGGAAAATGAAGCTCTTAATTTGACTTTACCGTTGACACTTATGAAGATTGCTGCTACAAAATCAGCAACTTGAGTTCGATCTGCAAAAGCATTCAGGAGAATCAAACCTTTATGAAACATAGAAATCGCCTCAGAAGAGTCTGATAACATGATCAATGACTGGCCAGCTCTATAATAAGCCTGAGAAAAAAAGGAGAACAAAAAAGACCATTGTTGGGAAAATATTCAGAGATCTTTACTACAAAACATTATCATTTTTTCCTAAATTCCCTAATTATGCTATAAAAATGACATGTACAGCTTCTTACACACAGATCCAAAAAAAGTGCAATAAACATCCCTTGAAATTCACAATGTGCTGATGTCATCACAGGTACTATGAAAGTGTGATAAATCCTGGAATACAGAAGTTGGAAAATAACTACAGGATGAAAGACTATTAATAACAATATTTTAACCTCCTCTGGACAGGATTTTTTTTTTTTTTTGTCACAAGGTCCAGAATATATGTTTATGTCCCCACGTCACTGCATTTTGCAGTATTTACCACAATGCATATACTCTTCAGCCAATGGCACCTGAACACGTTTACATTCACCAATGAACTAGGTTGTACTGGCTCAGAGTCACAGTGGAATCAGTTTGTTCAAACCAGATAACTGGCATGCTGCACTACAGTGCAAGTTAAATTGATATTTGCATGCAATTTTACCATATCTAAATCAAACACCTTCTACTAAAGTCTCTGGGAGTCCGTAGTGGTTATTCCAGAAGACTATTTACTGTACATAAAAGCCAATCCAAGTGTATGCCTTGGATTGTATCATAAACACTGTACAACTGCTACTTATTCCTAACAGATGAGTATTTGAGTCGATGTGTACTTAATCAATGTGCACTTAATTACAAGCGTATGTGCAGTGTATTGTTCTGTCCACTGGAAATACAATATGACCTTGATCACCACGTACCGTACCCAGGAACTGTAGGCTTATTAACATGTAAAGAATATTAGGGCACACTGCCCAAGGCAGCCTTCAAAGCTAAGTCTCCATCCCAGACCTGACTGCTGTCAGTGACTGATGAATCCACACCGGGAGCCAGGCTCTGTAAGACCGCAAGCGAACACAGAGCTGGTGAACCTCACCACGGAGGGGATCTGTGCAGCGTGCCATGGCCTTACCACAGACCTGGCCAGTGCTGCGTCATCCCCAGGTCTCCAGCATCACAAGGGCACGTAAGATTTTATTACTTGCTATCACCTTGTCTGGGATATCAATAAAAGTTATCTTTCTTGAAAGTGTTGGTGTCTCTCTTGTTGGGACCCAGAAAGAACCAGCATCCCCTGGTACAGAAGAGCTGCTTCATTTTATTAAAAGCACTGTTACAGTAGTAATTCTGATGCTCACATACAGAGTCAGACACCAATTCTGGAATTTTATGCTATATTTTATGCTATTATTTGCTTTCTGGAGCATTCTGAAATTTTATGCTATATTTTACACTATATTTGCTTATCACATGTCAAAACCAAAACACAATAAAAAGCAGGTATTGACACCAGTTTTAAAAATTAAGGCATGCAAAAACTGCCAGCTTAAACATCTGAATACCTTAACATACTCCGGATCCCAGTGTAAGCTCTGGTAGGCTGAAAACACTGCTTCTCTCCATTTACCAAGATTGTACAAGGCTGTCGATTTGTTGCAGTGTAACACAGCTATGTCCCTGGAACACCTAAAAATATATTTTTAGCATAAATGTTTATTCGCTTGAAAAAGGACACATCGTACTTTATCGTTAGCAACAAGAAAAAAAGAAAAATGTCTACTTATCGCCCACCTAATAAATTTAGAGGTAAAAATGGAGTTGTAGAACATAAAGATCATTTGAACATCAGCTATAAAATCCCTTAGTGACATCCTAAATGACACCTTAGTGATACCTTTAGTGATACCCTCGTCTCTTCTTAAGCAGAAAGCCAACCCACTGGACTAACGCAGTATGAGGATTTAGAAAGAGTTTAGACCATCTCGACACACCTAGATATGGCTCAGTGAAAGCCAGTGGCCCAGAACAGGAGAAAACAGACACATGAATGGAAGCTGCTAGATGGAAAGAATGCTAAACACATTTTGGTCACCAAAGAACAACCTATATGCATTTTACTGTATCACAAGTTGATGAAGTCAACAGAATTATCTATGTTTACACCAGCTAAGAAATAAAGAATGTATTTCAGAAAACAGAATTTACTAAAGTATATAAAGCATCTGCTGGATCCAAGAGAGTTTCTGGAAAGAGCTGCACACAAATTACAGGACTACAGTCCACAGGGTACTGAGGAGCCTGGAAAGCCTGCCTTCCCTGTGCTCAAACAAATAGTACGTGCCACGGAATTGCATCCTTCATCTTATTCCTTTCTACTAATTTACACTCAAGAAAGTTGTTTCAACCACTCTGAACGTGTTCAGAGCATGCTCTTGCATGCAAGCAAATCCTGATGAGGCAACCTATGGCAAAGGGAAAGGAGACACTCAGGAGCAGATCCCTGCAGTATGACGAAGCCTCACTCCAGGCACCGGAGGTAGCCTGCTTGGCTCTGTCCTCACTCTGTCCTACTCCCTGCATATGCTCCAGACTTATTTTACTACTTAGTCTAAATGGCTAATAGTCAAAATAAATGAATTGCTTTGTTAAATTAGGTTAACAGCAGTGTTAATACATGGTAGTAATGAATATTTGATAGTTAACATAACACTCAACTATTTAATCATGAATAACATTAGCAACTGATGTTAACTGATGAAACCAAGCACTTAACATTTGGAAAGAAATACCCAAAGTACTCTTCTGCTGAAAAATTATGTTTTTAAACAAATCTGAGAATACTAAGAAAGATCAAATAACAAGAACAAAGTAACTTGCATGAATCATTTTAAAGATAATCAGATGACCCATGTAACAACAGGCCATAGACATGACCAGTACATGGCAGAATCACAGCAAGATTAATCCACAGCATGTCAGCTAAGAAACAGAAGTAATTTAACAGAAATGAACGCGGTTTACAGAAAATTAATTCAAGCTTTAGTTACACTAATTTATAATTGATGCTTGTATAAAAATATTCAGATTACAGTCACTAACTAATCTCCCCATATATGTCAGTAACAGCAATTCCTCTTTAATTACAGAACTGGCACACTAAAGAGTGTGAAAAAAGATACAAGAAAATCAGGTGTCAGGGCAAGAAATACAGTTCTGAGTTAGCTGTAGTACTGTACAAGTTTCAGACTTGTCTTATGCTTTACATCTTATAATTCAAGCATACTTACGGGACCCATTGCATTAAACAACCGAGCATATGTAGAGCTTGATCGTACTTTCTGATGGCCAAAGAGTAATTTCCATTTTTAAAATCCTTGTTTCCAGCTTGTCTCATAACCTGTGCATATTCCATGGCATCCATGCTAATTAAGAGCAAAAAAAAAAAATCAAACAAAAGCACTGACTTATGAGACACTTCTTCCCCTAAAATCCACTTAAATTTTCACCTTAGTTTTTGCATATTTGAAAAGCAGGACAAAAGAGCACATCTTTTTTGTTTGCTGCAGTTGGAATAGTAAAATATAACTCAGGTAACAGCCTCATCTTTGGTATTGATGCCTCAACTTCCCATCTATTTTTTAATCAACCCCAGCTAACTAGATCTACCACTGGTATGCATTTTTTTCACTTTTTCTTCTCAAGCCTTAAACCATTTTTTAAATTAAGATTCCAAATTATTTGAATGTGTGCACACACACTAAATGCGGGAGGAAATATCTGAGAGAACAAACAGAGGTCATATGCTTAAGATATACATGAAGCTATAAATCTCAATTAATTAAACACAAAAGTCATTTACTTGCTTTTTATTTATCTTTATGACTTTTTTGTCCAGCCTCTCTGGCTAGACATTCAATAATGCAATGTATACTAAACTGCACTGAAACGTGATTACTGCATGAAAATACTGTAATGTAAGTATATTAATACTGCATGAGGACCTTGAATCAGATTTTAAACAGTTATTAAAATGAATATAGCAAGCACCCGAAGAAAACAAAAGTTGAAACTGGCATCAACTGCACCTGATTGAAAAAATATTTCATCATTAAATTGTAAAATCAGGTTCATTACATAAAACTAATCACATGGTCAAGCAGCTTGATAAAGGAAGCAAACACAAGAGGAAAAACAGCTACATGTATGTTGAGAAACAGCACATCAAAATCACAAACAAGAGAAAAATCCAATGCTAAAGCCTTGCGGAAAATCATTCTTCACAGATGGATTTTATGATTAAAACCCATTTCCATTACCTGCAAAAACCTGTATGAACCTCACAAATCTCAGTACTATTAAATAAGATTAATTCACCAAAAAGGAATGCATTTACTTATTAGCCAGGTATTAGCAGGCCTGCAACAAAACCAGTAACAATCTGTAACTTCACAACAGAGCAACCTAGATATTTTTAAGTATATGAACCTACAGACAAACCAAGAAATACTACCGACATATTTTCTCTATAGTACTCCTCATGATGAACCTGACACGTCAAGAATCAGTACTGTGTTGTGAAGACAGAGGCATGAAGAAGCACGCTTACGGATGCCTCCCTCATTTATCCAAGCACAAGAGGCGCTCGGCAGGATGGCATCTGCACTAAGCAGACAGGGGAGCAGCAGTCCCCAACTCTGAAGAGGCAACCGCAGAAGAACCAGGTGCAACCACAAAGCTCAGATCCAGACTGCTTCAGGCTAGCTGGGAAAAGGCCTGTCGGAAGTTAGGTCTTATTTAATTAAACAAACAAACACTCCGTGATGATGTCTGCAATCCAAACATCACCTCGCTAATTCCAGGGAAGCACCAAGAACAGATGAAATTCCTGGCTATAAACTAAACCGAAGAAAAATAGGTCCCATCTACATGGGGGAGGTACAACAACCAGTCACGCTAGAGGAGTAAGTATGACATTTACGCTAGGCAAATGAAATCATTACTTCATTGAGCAATGTGCATACAGTATATATTTTAAAAATACTACTTATCCAGACAGTGAGTCAAGTGTACTCATAGTGTAACTGGGACTTTTTTACACTGCACTGTATGAGCATTATTGAGGCGAAGAAAAGGAAAAAAATAGAGCAACAGTGCAAAGAATAAAAAGCAAGCCCTAAAAGATGGTTCTACCTCGTATTTTTGTAATTATTTCAGCTTTCAACTTTTTAGCATCAAAAGGTTAGATAAATTATTTTCACCAAGACTAATACCAAAACAGTTCAACTACACAGGAGCTTCCTCATGTAGGAATACACATGAACCTGTGGTTTTCGGAATCATAGTTGAATTTCAAGATTTTTCTTTTTTTTTTTAAGAAGGCTATGCTTCTACTTAGAGTGAAATTTTTACCGAGAATTATATTTACCTTATTTTTCCTTGGAATCTACTTAAAGAACAATTACAAATAAAAGGTATTTATGAGACGTTTAAAGGATTATTCTTCCCACTATACAGCAAAAGACCCCCAATTGCAACATACATTTTAAAAGGACTTTCAAACGTGCCCTGTGTTGAGAAATTTTGGAACTGAGCTCCCTGTTTCAGATCAGGAGGTGGCATCCACTCCGCACTCCGGGCAGCAGGATTTCCAGCAGAACACAAATTCTCATCCCTTTCCAGCACTGGAGTTTCCCAGTGAAAACTCCAAATTGTAGGCCATTTAAATAACTGGGATATCTGCTGCAGGCTTTAGCAACTACACCCAAGTTTGCAGACCCAAGAGATACATAGGCATGTGAATCTGACATCGAAATTAATGACCCAAAAGAATCGCTGTGCTGAGTAGCACAGCATGTCTTGCTGTTGCCTAACATCTTCCTGAAGCATAAACAATTTTAACTCAAAACCAGTGGACTAACTAAAGACATATTATATAAAGTCTACTGAGCGTGGCAAGCATTAAGCAAAGACGCTGTCTGGCTTAACCGGCACAGGTAAAGGTCACAACTGCATCTGAATATAACTAATTAAAGATTTTGTCATGGTGAGTGCTGTGGGTTAACACCAGTGGGCAGCTAAGCGCTCGCTTCCCCCCCACCCCCAGTGGGATGGGGGAAGAGGAAAGGAAGAGTAAAAGCAAGAAAACTTGTGGGTCAAGATAAAAATTGTTTAATAAGCAAAAGAGAAGGGGAAGAGAAGAGAAAGAAACAAAACAAGTGATGCAAAGGCAATCATTCACCACCTCCCACACGTAGACCAACGCCCAGCCAGTTCCCAAGCTAGGGATGGCTAATCTCCCTAAACCCCCTCCTCTCCCTTTTTATTGCTGAGCATGACGTTACATGGCATGGACTATCCCTTTGGTCAGTTTGGGTCATCTGCCCAGTTGTGTCCCCTCGCAACCTCTTGTGCACCTCCAAGCTATTCAGAGGGGGAGGCAGAGTGAGAAACAGAGAAGGCCCCAACGCTGTATGAACACTGCTCATCCACAGCTAAAACATCAGTGTGTTATCAGTGTTGTGTTGGTCACAGATTTAAAACATAGCACCATAGGAGCTATTATGAAGAAAATTAACTCCATCCCAGCCAGACACAGTAGAGTAAGACAGGTTCCCCTCGTAAAGTGGGGATTTCTCCTAACCTATGGAGTCCATGAAACACATAAATGTGCGGGGACACCCTAAGTTCTGGGAGACCCTTCCCAATGCATTGTTGAGACCTTATCCTTCAAAGAAGCAAACAAACAAAAAACCCAGACAAGATGGCATACTCTGTTCACTTTTTTTATGGCTCCTGAGGCCACCAGCACAACCGTGACAGCAAAATGAAGCATATTCATTTCTACTCAAAGAATTAAAACAGAAGATTATACAGTTAAGTCAGAAACAATGGGCTCCAACCCCTACCACTGCCAGTGGGCAAAATTCCCATTTACTTCACATGTTGCCAACTCTTATGCTATTGTGATGGTCGGTGACCCACTGAACTGCTTCAGTCAGACTGTCCTCAGAAGCAGGGCCGTTTTGGGGGTTTACAAGGCTAAGTTTTTATTCTTCTCACATCAGAGATAAGCTTGAAAACAGGCACAGAGACTGCCCAGAAAACCCATTTGTCATTCTTGAAAAATGTTGTGTTCCTTACACCAGCTATCAATCTCAAGTAGCCAGCTTGTGCTTTCTGAATATCTGAAGTTGGCAATACTAAAAACTTGATAAATCTGAGTGTGAACCCAAGCAGTTGGTTTGTTCTGTCTGCATCTGGTTTACACATTTTAAAAGAGAAACTGTGACGCCACTTATTCAGAGAGGAGAAGTGGAAGGTCTATACAACCATGCTTTTAATTATTGTTGATACTGTAAGTTAAGCTTTGAGGTTCCATCCCTACGGCATTACTTGGTGGTAGAATAACATTTTTATCCTTGAGGCACAGTAGCTTTCCACAATGCAAGCAACAAAGTATAGCAATCTGGGGAGTTCTGCATCTGAATTAAAATAGTGGTGAAAAATTATTATCCTCCTCTTTCCAGGAAATCTGACTTCTAAAGACTGTCCATTCCGCATTCCTATTAAGCAGAGGAATAAATAATCTTTTCTTCTTCCCCCTTAACCTAAGAGGAAGACATTACTGACTGGCAACAGGTAGGGAGAGAAAAAACCCAACAACGCATCTAAACTGGTTGAGTGACAACTAAATACATTTCATCACCATTCGAGTAATTCATGTTTTCTCATGAGGAAACCTCTGGGCTCTCATCAGCTCTTGCCCAACAAAAGCACGCTGGCTCCGAGAGCATGGTGACACCAAGAAGGAATTGCCGTGTCACTCTGACCTGCTACATGAGAAGGACCCCTCCAGCCACGTGCCCACCACTGGCACCATCCGTCCAGGCAGTCCTGCAGTCACCCAGCAAAAGGACACTGCATACAGGTCTTCCGAATGACACATTCAGTATGTCCTGGTATAGATAGATGTATGCAAATGTCAGGGCAGGAACAAGAAAAGAGGAAAAATATAGGATGAGAAGGCTCTAGCAGGCCATACTTGAAGAGGCAATGGTCTGCCTGCCAGCCAGTTTTATTTGCTTTCCTGACAACAACAACAACAGCTACCAAAGCCATATTTACAGAACACAGCCTCCTTTGAATGTATATAAGCATAACCCTGACAGTGAAAAGCAGAAAAAATGCACTTCTTCCAGGAGCTTTGCTTTTCCATTGAATGCTGAAATGGTGAACAAAAAATCTTGAAATCGTACGTTCAGAGGAGGTCTTGGAGAAACAGCAGAGACAAAAATAAAAGTTCTGCAATCAGGATGAACAGGTTATAACCGACCAGCCATAAGTAGACACATTAGGAAATCTTATGCAGAAGAGGAGAAAGAAGTTGAGATTTAGACATGGCCATCCTCATGGATCTGTTTAGCCTGGAAAAAGTCGTAGTGGTATTTGGGATTATCTGAACATTTTAATTGAATTTTCAGCCAGTATCCCACGAAGAATGTGTTCAGCCCTTCTAAAGTATGTCAGCTCACCTTGGAGAAGCTGGTCAACTCAAATGAAAAGCCTATCATTTAGATAGCTTCTCATTAGAGATGCCTATCGTTAGGGATAGATTCAGATGAATAGGCATAGCCTATCATTAGATAGATTCTCACTCTGCCCTATGAAACAAAAAAAACATTTCTGTAACAAGTCACCTTGCCAGATTCATACCAGAGCTTGGAAGTGTCAAAACACCCTTTGCTCCCAGTAAAAGCCAGTACCACTTTGAAAACGAAGAATGAGATTCTAAAGCAAATTTGAAACAGATTAGGGCAGGCAGAGCAGCATAGTGATAGCTTCTTATTGGTGCATGTTGCCCTGAACTTAGCACAAATTGGACCAAATTTTATTGGACCAATAAAGTTTCTTTATTACTTTTGGGCCCTACAGCCGGCCAGTGTCCTATGCATCACAGTACTCCAGAGGTGAAGACAGCATGCATCTCTCTAGCTGCGTTGGCCTCTAAAAGGACAAAGAAAACAATTTCCTAGGTAAATGAATAGAGAGAAAACTTTATCAGGTTGTTTCAGTCTGAACTGCTGTCGTGGTTTAACCCCAGCCGGCAACTAAGGACCACACAGCCGCTTACTCACTCCCCCACAGTAGGTGGAAAGGTAAAAGTGAGAAAACTTGTGGGTAGAGATAAGAGCAGTTTAAGAATTGAAATAAAATAAAATATTGTTGTTGTTGTTGTAGTAGTAGTAGTAGTAATAATAATAATAAAAATTGCAATGAAAACAACAAGAGAGAGAGAAACAAAACCCAGGAAAAACAAGAGATACAATTGCTCACCACCCACCAACCGATGCCCAGCCAGTCCCTAAGCAGCGATCGCTGCCCCCCGGCCAACTCCCCCCAGGTTATATACTGAGCATGACATCATACGGTATGGAATATCCCTTTGGCCAGTTGGGGTCACCTGTCCTGGCTATGCTCCCTCCCAGCTTCTTGTGCACCTCCTCACTGGCAGAGCATGGGAAGCCGTAAAGTCCTTGACAATGTAGCAACAACTAAAACATCAGTGTGTTATCACATCATTCTCATGCTAAATCCAAAACACAGCACTGTAACAGCTACTAGGAAGAAAATTATCCCGCCTGAAACCAGGACAATACCCACCCCTTATTCTATACCATCTACATCATGCCCCAGGTCCCATACCTTCCAATACATTTCAATTAATCACTACCACTTTTCCTGACTTTTAATATAGACACACAAATATCATTCCCTTGGTCTATGGACCATCCCTCTAAAACGTCCATTGGGTTCATTTAGTCCATGACTTTAGGTTTCATCAGTCATAATAGTCTTTCAGGGCAGGAGAGATGGTGGGTGGTGTTGGATTGTTGCATGCTGAAGTCAGCTCTGGTTCCATCACTGCTGCATTTTGCTCGTATTCATCAAAGTTCATTCTTCATTGATCTGGGTGATTCTTACTGTAATACCATTGATATGGCATAAAACAACTACAGTAGTAATGGCATACAGTATTACATAGAAATTAACATCATACAGTTCAAATCATTGGCTATTCTCACATCAGACTTTCCCATCCTTTCGCATTACCCACCAAGTGCACCCAGGTCCTTGAGCAAAAGCAATCCCATGAATGGGTTTGCCTTTGCCTAAGGCAGGAGTAACCCAGGAGAAATGGTAAAAAGCGTAATTATTAATAGTTTCTGAGAGATGGCTCCCGAAGTACGGAGATGATGGCAATGCTGAGTACAAATTTACCAGAACAGTCTCATGACCAGCCATTTCATTGTATTAAAGCTAGTGTTACAAAGTTCAGCAAAATGATAACCTTGACCCAGCTCCCAGCGGTGATAAACAGCACAACAGGGAACGTATACTGCAGCTTAGGTGTAATGTAACACAACTCTGAGAACAAGCACAACAACTCTGTGAGCAAATTAATCAACACTGACCAGCAACTACCAAACTAATATAATGAATGTTTATAACAAATTTATTCTAACGCCCTCTGGTCAGATTTGTCATTATCTCAACCTGTTGTGCCCCACATTGAGTGCCAAAATGGACTGCCGTGGTTTAACCCCAGCCAGCAACTAAGCACCACACAGCCGCTCGCTCACTTCCCCCCCACCCCGGTGGGATGGGGGACAGAATCAGAAGAGTAAAAGTGAGAACACTCATGGGTTGAGATAAGAACAGTTTAATAATTGAAATAAAATAATAATAGTAATAAATAATA
Organism: Balaeniceps rex; assembly: GCA_013401315.1. Classification (NCBI taxonomy): domain Eukaryota; kingdom Metazoa; phylum Chordata; class Aves; order Pelecaniformes; family Balaenicipitidae; genus Balaeniceps; species Balaeniceps rex. The sequence continues at coordinate 38,888 of VYZW01040124.1, read as the reverse complement.
AATTGTAATGAAAAGGAAAATAACAAAAAGAAAGAGACATAGAACCCAAGAAAGACAACTGATACAAATGAAAAACAATTGCTCACCACCTGCCGACCGATGCCCAGCCTGTCCCTGAGCAGTGGCCCCCCCATTCCCCTAGTTTATATACTGAGCATGACGTCACATGGTATGGAATATCCTTTTGGCCAGTTTCAGTCAGCCATCCTGGCTATGCTCCCTCCCAGCTTCTTGTGCACCTCCTCACTGGCAGAGCATGGGAAGCTGAAAAGTCCTTGACTTAGTATAAATGCTGCTTAGCAACAACTAAAACATCAGTGTGTTATCAACATTATTCTAGTACTAAATCCAAAACACAGCACTATACCAGCTACTAGGAAGAAAATTAACTCTATCCCAACCAAAACCAGGACAAGGTATTAAATGGCTGCTGCTTGCTTGCACCAAGCAAGACAGAACATTCCAGGCTGCTCTTCATTCCATACCGAGCCTTCCCCTGGAAATGTGATCTGTAGTAAACTGATGATTGTAGGGCACAGACATTGTCAGAAACAAGACATACATCCTTATCAACATTTGGCAAATGCATCCCAGGATATGATTAGCACAGACATCTCAATGGCCTGTTAATACCTCAAACGCTATGTACAAACCACATAAGGAAGAGATGTGTGCAAGGTCTGGGTGAAACAAGGGGAGCAAGTGGAATACAAACACAAGAAAACTCAAGCTCTGGCCTAGGACCCTGCTCTGGGCAGGGCTAGCCTGAATGACCTCCCGAGGTCCTCCTTCTCCAGATTACCACCATACATTGGTTTCTATTTATGCAAACTGTTATAAAGCAATTATTACTAATAACTAAGCCCAGCTGCCTGACATCTCCAGCTAGCCACATACCAAACTGACGTAGCTGACTGTCCTGATTTTGGCTGGGATAGAGTTAATTTTCTTCCTAGTAGCTGGCATAGTGCTGTGTTTTGAATTTAGTACTAGAATAATGCTGATAACACACTGATGTTTTAGTTGTTGCTAGGTAGTGCTTAGACTAGTCAAGGACTTTCTTTTTCAGCTTCCCATGCTCTGCCAGGTGCACAAGAAACTGGGAGGGGGCACAGCCGAGATAGTTGATCCAAACTGACCAAAGGGCTATTCCATACCATATGACGTTGTGCTCAGTATATAAACTGGGGAGAGTTGGCCGGGGGGCAGCAATCGCTGCTCGGGGACTGGCTGCGCGTCAGTCGGTGGGTAGACAGCAGTTGCATCAATTGTTTTTTTTTTCTCCCCTGGGTTTTGTGTCTCTCTTTTATTGTTCTCCTTTTCATTAAAATGTTTATTACTATTATTATTATTATATTTCAATTATTAAACTGTTCTTATCTCAACCCATGAGTTTTCTTACCTTTGCCTGTCCGATTCTCTCCCACATACCACCGGGGGGGAGGGTGAGAGAGCAGCTTGGTTGCCGACAGGGGTTAAACCATGACACTGACACTGCTTAGCAGCTCAGTTCCTCTTCAGATGCATGACCTGCAAACAAGACCACAGAAGCACGACCCAAACCCAGCCAGAAGTCCTGGGCCAGCCCTGCTCACTCGCAGTAAACCAAGCAAAACCTCAAGACAAGGACACTACTAAAATGTTACAAATAAATCCTCTAGAGTAGGGATTTGTCGTTGACTTGCACACAGGAAAGGTGTGTACCTGGCCAAAGGCCAGGAATCAACATAGCAAGGAAATGGAAATCAAAAGCATGTCGCCAAGAACAAGACAACACAAAACAAGATGGGTGCAAACACCCCAGGACACCAGCTCTGTACCTGCTTCACACCGTGAGCGCTCCCTGTGAAACTGGAGTTTTACACCCATGAACAGGGCAACAGAAACCTGGCAGACTGGCTCCTACAGACTACTTGGGATGTCCCGAGCCTGTCCATAAGGTATCTTCATGTCATTGAAATTACACCCCATTTTGGGAAGCCCCCTAGAAAAATTACAAGGAAAAATAACACTACTGAAAGACAAAAAATCACAGATCTCTCAGTTTATAGGCAAGACCTCAACGCGTTGCTAATTAATTTTGCAACACAGGTCCTCACATGAGGCCATGACGCATCATACTGGATATAAGGTGGCACCTCGGAACATCCTTCCTCCTTTCCTCGCAAGCTGAACTCATGCCACGCACATGTGGACCAGCTTTCGTTGAAGACTGCTTCGCAGCTTGCACGAGTCACAGTTTGGCCTTGTTCCCCTGCATATCCTGTTTTGCTAAGCAAAACAAAACAGGCTTTTTTGCTTTCAGTTTCAAACGATTCTCCCCTCTTTGTAACCTACCAGTAACAAGTTATACCTAAGAGAACATATGGTTAAGGCAAGTGTGGAGTTGCACTTTCAAGCAAAACTCTGTGTATACATACATACATTTCCAGCAGCAGCACTTTTTTAATAAACTAAGAAAGGACTTGCATCTCCCATTTTATATACAGAAAATCTGATGCAAAAACATGTTCAATATTCTACCCACACGGTGTCATTACTGTTTTACAAAACAAAACAAAACAAAACAATCAAAAAAAGCAGCCTCGCAAAACAGTGTGAACAGTCAACCCCACTTCCTATCCTCTGAAACAACAACAATCTTGAAATCCCTAGTCTAGCTCAGCCGTGCAAGACCAAACTCGGTCCAAGAGGGAGGTGTTTACACTGCTGCAGTTGTTTGCTCAGCCTAGCAATGTTCCTGTCATCAAACAGAGCTGACGGGTAAGAAAGCAATGGCAACAAACAGTCTCAGTATTTCCTTTGTATAGATTAACTCAAGATGATATTGCATCTGGAATGGGGGGAAAAAAATGAAAACCAAAACAACAAGATTTCCCCAACAGCAAGGTTTTCAAGCTTGTGCAATTCTCAGCCAATGCTTGACAAGTTTAACTGCATGTTGGTAAAAACACTGGTGGGAAACACTCCCTTTTGCACGTTTTCAGGGGAAAGCAAAGCCTCTTCCCATTTGCAACAAGCCCACTCTACCAACCTGAAGTTCATTTTCTGCAAATTGGGCAAAAAATATGACGACCGATGAGAGACCTTTTTGCCTTTTTTCTTCCGAAGTGCACACTGTGCCCAAACTCCTTTCCAAATGAAAACGTCCGTTTTGTTAAGTGACCACTCCACGACCTTGTACAACAGTTTTGCTTTTCAGGGAAAGGATCCAAACCCACTGAAGACAATGCTTAGCTCAGGGCCGTGCCAAAGGAGTTCTCTTTCTTCTTTTCAAGCACAGATAACATCATCGCGTCTCCCCCCGGCTCCTCCGCGCCAGCTGTACCAGGCCAACACACACTCCCAGATGCCTGGCGGGAGCAGGAATGCACTCTTCCCTTTTTCTCCTTCAACCACCCCACGCATTCCCCGACAGACTTCCCAACCGGCACCGCCACCCTCGCTGCCCGCCACCCCGCACGCCAAACCCCGCACCCGCGCTCCTCATCAGGGAAGGACGAGCCTTCTCCTGAACTGCGGGAACCTCCCGTTTCACTACACGGGAACTTCGCGCCAGCCCGACCACGGTGGGAAGCCACCCCGCAAGGGGCAGCGGCTACCACCGCGCTGCAGGCAGAGCCGTGCCGCGCACAGAGAACCGCGCAAATGCACGCAGGCAGAGCCGCGCAGAGCCGGCAGCGCCGCGCAGCCCCGGCAGCTCCCGCCGCGGCGGGCAGACACCCCGACCGCGGCTCGATCGGACGCACCCCCAAATCCCGCACCAAGCGGCGGCAGGCGCGGCGGCTTTCCCGTGCCGGCGGGCGGGCGCACGGCGGCCGATGCCCCCTCTTCCCGCCCCACGCACAAATCCCGGGGG
>VYZW01040124.1:11131-34986 GCA_013401315.1 Balaeniceps rex | reverse complement strand
CCCGCTCCGCCCGCGTCACCTCGCGAGTGGGGGACGCGCGCGGGGAATCGAAACCGAGGCCGCCCCGCCCCCCGGCGGGTCGCCCCCCGCGACGGGTCCCGGGGTGTGTGTGTGGGGGGGTGGCGGGGGGCTGCCCCGCGCGGCGACGTGCGGGGGGAGGGTGGCACCAGGCGACCAGGAAACCTGCAGGGTGGCTTTATGCTCCCACCGCTGCTGCAGGAGCGTAAATGCCATGTTTGAAAAATGACGTAGAAGCGTCTTCAGCGTACGTGAAAAATGGGCGTTCGTCCCCGCCTCGGTCAGCTCTTCGTTCTGAGGGGCGTTACTGTCACCGGTGATTTCTCAAGACAAGCCCCACCCTGCTCAGAGGAAGCAGCTACTGCTTTGGGCTTCCACGGTTTAAGGCAAAGCTAAGGCTTCTGTTGTTGTAACGTAATTGTTTCCTAATTCATCATTTCCCATTGCCTTTTCACGCTGCGAAAAGCGGATCAATAAGCCAAAGATTAATACTTTACGAGAGACTGTTCAATAATTCACTTTTCTGCGAACCACGTTTTTAATCGGGTTTTTCTCTGTCACCACGTGTCGCCGTCCGCACATCTTTCTCATCTAGAAATGGGTTTCTGCTAAGCATCCGTCTTCTGCACTGAGTTTTGACATAAATTAACCCGCTACCCATTTATGAACTGGAGAAATGTGGCAATCCTAACCTTGGCGTGGGTGTTTTTATCACTTCTCTCCAAGTGGAGTGCATCAAAATAATGGGGCAAAGCCACTTCAAAAAAAACAAAAAGGCGGTCAAAAGTACAGCCACAATTCTTCTGGAGCTGCATTCATACGAGGTGGGAAAACTGCATGCTCCCCAGCGTAACCTTGTTTGCTAAGTGACTTAAAGAAATCCAAGTCCATGGGTGGGATTTTGCAGTTCTTGTCCAGGCAAAAGTGCTTGTGTGAATCTACAGAATATAAACATTGAGAGGAAAGAGTGGCTGATGGGGACTGATGTACCTGGCATTCCATGTAACCCCCGAACTCCCTATCGTCGTTGTCTAAGGGTGTTTCACTTCAGTGCAAAGAAACCCGGGACGAACCCACCTCAATTCTGGTGCAGAAAATGGAAAACACTGCTTTTTGGCTTGGAAGGGACTCTGACCTAAACACTGGCACAACAAACAGTTGCTACATCTGTTTGCAAGCCATGGGTGTGTTTGTCAAAGCAGTCAGGAGACAGAAAACGAAACTTTTTTTTTTTAACTCAGCTGTAAAAATGAAACTTGGCAGCTTTCACCAGTCCGCAGTGGGGCGTTTCCTTCTCATGCAGAGCGAAATATTTCCAAAAGCTGCGCCCCTGCCACGCACATGCATTGCCAGTGAATTACTGAGTCTGCAAATTATTGCGTTTCCTGATTCTAAACGAATGGAGAAGGAACAGAAACTGGAAAGGGTGGACGCGCTTGGGGAGGCAGTACCGCATGTCTGAGTGCTCAGGCGCAATGGGGCACATTTCCAAGGGAAAACATTTCTTTGGGGTGGGAGAGTGAGGAACAGATCCCTCCGCTTCCTTGTCACTCCACACATGAACCTGTGCATCAGAGCTCCTGATGGAGGTGCTTCCATTGCACGGAAGGGATGGGCCTCGGCACAAAGCTGATGCGAGAAATCGTGCTGTTTAGCTCTGCTCCTTTTTCAATGATGGGAAAACCTCACTTTGAGGGGAAGAACACCTTTCGTAACACATCCAGGAAAGAGAGTTGCAGCGCATGTCACAACCCCTTGGCCGTGCTGAGCTTGAGGGAGCTGCTCCACCAACAGCTCTTGCATTCCTGAGCGGCCAGCATCTCCCGGCTCCTGAGAGTACAGCGCCGAGCCCAGGTCAGATACTACTACGTCTTACCAGAGACCTGCATCTGGTGGGATGCAGACTCAGCTCCCAACTGAAGGCACCGATGGTAGTGGCAACATGCACCCAACATGGACACAACCTAAACTGGTAAATCGACACTGTTCTCTCTCCCTCGAGGACCCAAGCAAACCATACCATGCGTCAGGGCCCTGGGGACAGCAATTGGCCTTACGGGCCCTGACCAGCCTCACCTGGATCACCCTCCAGCCCACGGGCCTGGCAATCACAGGGGTGTGTCTGACCCTGGTTCCCCTCACCGGGCCTGATCCTGACCCCCACCCGCAGGCTGACATCCCAGCCTGGCCTCAGCGCCTCCCCATCCCCATGGAGCTGCCCAATGCCGTGGGCTGGGGGCTGCACCCAGCTGCCCCCCAGCTTGTCCACCTCCCTCACTGGAGGTGGTGGGCGGACCCTGGCTGGGGAAGCCCCTGCCCGGCTGGTCCCCTAGGGATCCCCATGCCTCCCCATCCCTTGGGGAGCAGCTGGCCCTTGCTGCTCCCTGACACCACACATAGAAAAACGTGTTTTTCCTGGTATAACTGCCCCACACGAGAGAGTTAGTCAACAAATATACACTGGCCATAAATGATGTCTCCAGCTATTACAGCTATGAGGGCAAAAGTTTGTGGCGTAGGTGTGGTTTCGTGGCGGTATGCGAGCTGCAGCTTCTATCAGGGTGATTATTTCAGGATGTTTGCTTGACTTTGAAAGCATATCTCCAAACTGACGTAGTAATACTGGTGATGAACTTGTGTTTACCCTGGTTTATTTCTGAGGTAAAGAAACTTGTCCCAGAGAAACTGGGTACTTCAGAAATATAGCTTTAAAAGAACTTTCAATGGAATCTAAGCACATAATAAATAAAGGATAACACAACACAACTAACAGCAGATACATGCCTATTTTATTATTTTGCTTCTAGTTGCCCTAATGCTGACAAATCCCTTCACACCTCTCGTGTCTAATGTATCTTTTGTATTATCCTTTCCCTTAAAGCCTGACTGCTTAACCTTGCCTGTGTCAGCATCATATAGGCTAGTATATTTGTAAACCATCTGAATGTCTATTAAGGCATTTTATAGCCCTCCAAGAAGAGGTCTGTATCATTGTACAAGCAGTTGCCAGTGATCCACACACAATCATTGGTGCTTTTTGCAAGGCAAGGGGTTTTGTTGCTCCTGTGTTTACCACCAGCACAGTCCACAGCCATTTTCCGGTGTTATTCTTTATACACATAAAAGAATTGTGACACAGTATGTCCTGAGCTGGGACTGGAGTCCTGTGATGGCAAGCACTGTGAATCTTGTTAGGAAAGCAATATAATCTTTTACACCACAAGGCCTGTTGTGCACGGAAAGACTGCTCTAGGGATGTTTCTTAGCTAGATTTTAACGTGGCTACTGATAGCAGCATTAAAGCTGCAGCAGCATAAAACTCATTTCTTACTGCACAAACAGTTACCTTCCTTTACTATCTCCTTTTATGGCTGCTATACAATTTGGAATAACCCAGCCAGTTCAAGACTGTTTACATGAAGTGTAACCACTCCTGTGACAGCAGTTCATATAGTCTTACAAGAGGCAGAAACTGAGCCAAGCGAGTGATGAAGAACAGGTAGGGAGAGCAATAGGTGTGACCAGGGTAAAGAAACGTGCTCCTGCTGCACCTGACATCTCAATCTGATTTGGAGGCAAAATAGCTGAGCAAGGGGGAGTGGGGGCAACGGAGGAAAGAGAGAAAGGTGGAGAACGGAGAAGAAGATGAAGGTTTTGGGAAAGGCACTCCCTGAGGCTCACTGGTACAGACTGGGACCAGTGACTCTCCCCAGCAGCAGTGCCTGAAGGAATCTGGAGAAAGGGCAACAAACAGCTGGCAGCAACAGAACAAACAAAAACATGGGGCTTGTTGTCAGAGATGAGTCATCGTGGGAGAAACCCGCAATAATAATAAAACTAAGATACATACTTCTGTACTCTTTTGTTTTGAAGTAAATCCATAAATGTGCCCCAGTTCTACTTCGGGTAATTTCAAGCCAATAACTTCAGATCCACATCCCTGTGCTTCCATACCATCTGATGGGGTGCAGCCGCCTACGGATGGTGTGACATGGGAATGACAAAACCCTCAGGATAGATAAGATTGCATGAAGCCAATCACAAAAATAACAGTAGCAAAGGGCCACTGCCTGCTTTGGAGCATGAAGGTGAGGCCTGAATCAGCAAAGAACATGTACATCTGTGACACCAAGCACTGGACCAGATTTTAGCAAGAGAGAGTGGCATTGAGCTTTACCTCATGAGAAACAGAGGTGACAGGTGTGGTGACAGAGAGGAAGAGGAATGCTCCTAAGAAGAGATGCCCAAGAGATGGCCAGGAGATGTTTGTGCATCAGGAAACCAGTCAAGAATATGTGCGGGCTAACCAGGACACCTAACTCAAATATGTTCCCACCCAGGTCTCAGCACCAGCACACTCCTAGCTGCACACCAGAATAGATTGTCAGGAATTTCCGTGTTTGTTTTTGTAATGAGTACATGCCAAGTTTTAAGCAGGAGGTTTTTGTTTTTACTGCCAACAGTGGGCACCGCCATCATGGGTGCAGAGGAGCAAACAGCTTTTCCAAATGCCTCTTCTCCCCTTATGCAATTCAACCTCCCAAAAACAGCTCATGACAGTGACTACTAAAAAGGACACCTTCATCCACCCATCCTCCAGGACCTTCCAACTGAGCCGGTGTGATCCCCTCCGTCCCAAGGGTACAGCGTGGCTGGCATGGTCACTCCGATACAAAACTGAGCATCCAGCCACCGCATCCCTGTGTCCGTTCCATCCATGCAGGACATTTCCTCCAGCTGCAGGACTGTTTGTTTGGTCTGTATCTAGACCTTTGCCTGGTTCTGGAGTTGCTGGCAGGATTTCTCTTCCTGAATCACTTACCCCTTACCAAGCACTATGCCCAACCCTCTCACTCACATACGTCCCCTCCACTACATCTCCACGAGGTTAAGTTAAAAAAGGAAGCAATGAAAAACAGATTGCTTTTGTGCCCATTTCAGTTTGTCAAGTAAAGAGCCTTGTCCTACAAAAAGGCACATCTTGTTCACACATCTACTGGCATTACTACTAGGGGAAGACAATATAGCTGCGATATACTCTGATTATCTTCAGAAGTGGCAGAGAGCTCTTTAATTAATGTCTGAATACTACTTACTCAAATATCTCACCAAGTTTTCCACCGTACTTTTAGCTCTCACAGTTATAAAGATAAGTCTTATCTTCTGCAGAATACACAGTCATACAGAAAATAAGTTACAAAAATGAAGGAAAAAAATAGGGCTTTTGTTTCATACTTCCTGACTGGCCCAGAAGATTTTTTGTTTCAAAGGAAAATATGAGTAGACTATCAGAAAAACTAGCATCATTGTTGTCATGGTTTAACTCCCGCTGGCAACTAAGCCCCACACAGCCGCTCGCTCCCTCCCCACCGGTGGGATGGGGGAGAGAATCAGAAGAGTAAAAGTGAGAAAGCTCGTGCATTGAGGTAACGACAGTTTAATAGGTAAAGCAAGGAGCCGCGCACACGGAAGCAAAGCACAACAAGGAGTTCATTCACTGCTTCCCATCGGCAGGCAGGTGTTCAGCCATCTCCAGGAAAGCAGGGCTCCATCACATGTAACGGTTACTTGGGAAGACAAAGTCCATCACTCCGAACATCCCCTCCTTCCTTCTTCTTCCCCCAGCTTTATATGCTGAGAGTGATGTCATATGGTATGGAATATCCCTTTGGTCAGTTGGGGTCAGCTGTCCCAGCTGTGTCCCCTCTCAACTCCTTGTGCACCCCCACCCTACTCGCTGGTGGGGTGGTGTGAGAAGCAGCAAGGCCTTGACTCTGTGTAAGCACTGCTCAGCAATAACGAAAACATCCCTGCATTATTAACACTGTTTTCAGCACAAATCCAAAACATAGCCCCATACTAGCTTATATGAAGAAAATTAACTCTATCCCAGCCAAAACCAGCACAATTGTGAACAGTAGTTTGGAAAAATCTAAACACTGTGGAACGATGCAGTTACTGTAATGGGAAAAAAAAAAGCTGGCACAAATTTGGTCTCATAAATTCCATCTTTACACTATTTTAGGAACATGGAAAATGCTGCCTCCGTACCAATGTGTGACTAATTTACATAAGCGTTCTGCTTGTGGTAGTTTTTAATGTCAGATGAAAAGAGATAACAAGTAACATTCTGGTATGTTTGCAAAGGACAATTACAGAACGCCTTGCCCAGAGCAGTGCCCTCCCTAAGAATCAGGACTTAGTCTGCAGCCAAGTAAATACCATTTTTGCCATTACAAGTAAAAGGCTGAAGGATTTGCACCGGCTTGACAGTGCAGGGTCACAGCGCTTGTCTGGGTTATGCTGGCCTAAGCTGATTTTGCCTTATTTTGGCAGTGACAGCGATTATCTGGTGGCCAGGTTGGGTTTAGGTTAGCTTTAGTTTATTGTGACAACATGTAGTTATTTTTTTCTTGATTGCATTATGTGTTATCCTAGTACAAAATGGGAGGTACAAGAATCAAAAATGGGATGGCACCAGAGGTCCCAGGCTATGAACACAAACCACAGTGGTCATTACAGGAGGATAATCTTGTTAAACCAGTTTAGATTTAAAAGAAAGAACACATAACTGAACAATTGAGAACCAATGAAGAGCAAGTTCACATACACAGATTGCATTAAGAGGATATATAAGAATAAAAGCAGGCAGTCCCCAGGACCAAGGAGGAAAGGACCTCCACCCCAGCATCATCCTCCTCCCAAGGAAGAACCTGGGATGCTGGTCTGTTGGTGACACCCTCTGCAGCCTCCCTGCCTGCGGCAGGCTGGGGCTGTCCACGTGGGCACCCGGACGGACGCTGGAGGAGGGAGCATGACACCAGACAACGAGGGTAGGTACTAGGAAGATTTTTCTGTGTAACTATTTTAACTGTACTAGCGAGACTTCCCTGTATTCATCTGGACTATGAAACGGTAGTCGTATTGATTGCAACTAGGCTAACAATAATGCTTTGTTGGATGTTGGTTAGAATGTCAGATTAGACTAACAATAAATGCTTAACTCGATGTATATGGTGTGTCCTGTTATACCTGTAAGACTTGGAGTGTAACAAGTCTTCAGCTTGTACAGCAGAGTAGTTTTTTTTTTTCCTAGGAAATGCAACTATGGATGTTTTAAGGTCCATATAAATAAATGACCATATTCTAGGTAGAGAAATGGTATTACGATCAACATACTGACAAAAAGAATGAACTCTGATTCCAAACTCCATCAGGCATGTCCTACAGGGCCTTGCATAAATCATCCTGCTCATATCTGGGTGCTCCGGGGTCCTATAAAGTGTCCTTAATAATAATCCCTTACCTGACAGAACTGCACGCACAGGGTATGATGAGGGGTTATAAATACATAAGCATATGGACTTCAAAGTTATTTTCTCATCATGAGCTTCCAGAACCTGCTTTCCTTCAGAACTCATAAAAATGCGCTACAAACTAGGGTGAAAAATCTTAATTTGGGCAATATTTTCTTGCAAAAACTCCTCTTGCGATATGTAAATGCCTGAGGCTATATATAAAGGCATGACACACGTAGTCTTGAGCAACCCTTCTACTTGTAGAAGCACATTTTCACCTAGCCCTGAACCATGAGATACTGACTCAGAATATAATTACTGCAGCTTAACAAGTGATCCTGTGTCAGGTGAGCAACAGTAACCGTCTTGAATTCATGTACGTGATAATTTGATTTTGTTGGAGCATGAGTCTGACGTTTTTTTCTGTCTTGGGGCGGGTTTTTTTGTGGGGGTTTTGGTTTTGTTTTTTTTCTTTTTAGGTAGGCACTGCATTAACCTGGAGCAGCTGCTTTTCTGTAAATAGGTTTAGTGATATATCAGTACTGGCAGTGCTATTGCTTTTGGTATTGGTATATGGCCAACCATTGTAGCACAAATTTTGTGTTAATATTTTATTCTGTATCCTAAAGCTGCATGAAATTTCACTGCAAGATTATTAGGTCTGTATTCAGCAATGGTAAGGATTAAAAGAACTGCCTGGACGCTCTGGGTGCTTGTCAAGACAAGCTGAAAAGAAGCAGAGGTCTGCGAATCGAGGTTATTTGGTTTGCATTCCTTCAGTTATCTCTTTCTAGCCAACTGGAGACAGTTTTAAGAAACTGTCATAAACTTTGCTGCTGTTTGGCAGTAAAAACTGTAAGAAGAGTGAAAGATACCATTTCCCATTAACATGCACATAAAGGAAAATTATTTAAGGGCAAATGAGAAGATATTTCCAGAGACTGGAATATCACCTATGAAAAAAGCTGTTTCTTGCAAGGAATTTTATAAAAGTACTAGTGTAGAAAAAACCCCTGGTACTTAGGAATGCCGCTCAACTGGCTTCTCTTTAAAAACAAAACAAAAAAAATCAGGCTTTTTTGCTCAAGCAATCCTCATCTTTTAACCTCCTATTCTGCTAGAGCTGCAGTCTAAATCCCTAATAATTTTAACCTTTTAAATTGATTTCCTCACTCTTCAGTCCTTTCGCCAGTGTAGCTGGTCTCTGCCTTTTTGTTGCCTTGCCTCGTGTTACAGGGTGTAGTCTTGGGTTCTTGTTTTGTAAAGGAGAATATAGGGTTGTGCCAACCAGGATTTACTTGCGTCTCCTATGCTAACAATCCTATGCTCCAATTCTTTCTTAAATCTTATTTACTATTTCTTAATACTCTCTTTTAATTGCTCAAGCCAAATAAAGCAATGTTGACTTTGAATGGGTCACTAACGAATTACAAATAAGTTAAAAATTGTTTTCTGGGCTTCTTAATACATTTGAGTTGGAATAGTAAGTACATGCTGCAGATAATCAGTGGGTAAGACTTGAAAATGGTATACAATATAGAAGATGAAGATTATCAGACCCAAAACTAGACAGATCTTTGCATTTAAAAGAAAAGATTTTATAATAAAAATCAAAGAATTCAAAATCCATATTGTTTACTGGCACTTGGGCCACCTCTTCTCAGCAGTGAGAAAGATTTTGGTAAGACTGCAGTTCTTCCACTGCATTATTTTTTTCTTTTTAATTAAATGGTTCTCTATGTCTCCAAGAGAAAAACTCACTACATTTCTCTAGTGACTGTGGGGCTGTTTCAGATTTGTGTGTTTCTAATTCTTGCCTTCTGAAATTTCTTAGCATTGATTGCTAAATATATCAGTTTTCCTCTTTGGGATCTTAAAAAGCATTAGGATTCCAACAGGCTTTTTTCATTCATTCTTCACCACTTCTGTTGCCCTGACACCACTTCTGAGCCCTGGCATCAAAATACACTGGTTATATCTTCCTAAAGTATTCAAAATGAAATTTAGATCATTTGGTTTTGATTTGCTTTAATAAAAACAAATTCACATAGTCTTTATCTTCTTAGTAAAAAAAAATAAATCTAAAAATGAAAGAAATATATTACCATAACACATATGTCTCTACCAGGCTTCTCTGGTGAATTATTTTTAGCAATTAAGTTGTGACTGATGTCTATCTTTTTTAATGGATTGTCACACAAAACAACAGTTTAAACTTGTATGTGTCAGAGCAAAGCTTGTAGGGTATGAACAGGTAGAGCTGACCTCCAGTTGTGATGCAAATATGAAAAAGTCTTTTGATGGCTACATGCAGCCAAACAGAGAAATAGACTTATTCACATCAGCTTCAACATGGAAATTGGGAGTTTGGCACAGACCACACAAGATTTTAAAGCTTCATGCAAGCAACATCCAGTAAAATGAACTGCATCTTTATGATACAAACTATAACACAGGCATAAATAATAAAAGGTGGAAATTTTCCTCCTGGCTGGTCTAGGGCAGATACTGACAGTGCAAATAGCTGTCAGCAAAAGTAATGAGTAAATGTGTTCTGTCCCAGACTGTGCGCTGAGCTCCAGCAGATGCCTTCTGCTGCTTTCCCACTCCCGTTACCAGCTGCTCTGGTTAAGCCTCGTGGCACACTGCCCAAGGCCACCGAAACCAGGTTCCTCCCCTAGGTTCAGATCCTGGAGCAGAGCCAGGTTCCATCTGCTCTGAAGCTGAATGGTGCCAATGCTCCTGATGCTCCCCAGGTCGGTGCACAGTCAAGGTTGGTGCACAGTCCCTCGCCCTCTCTTTGTGCCTATTAACCCTTTGTCACCTGCCCCATGCATGCTAACAGTGGGGGCTTGTACCAGGGTGCCAAACTTTTTCCTGAGAGTCAAAGCAAAAGCGCACCATGGCCCCGGTAGTTGTCACTGCAACGAGAAGGTTCAGGAAGCCACGGCCAGGGAGGTGGCAGGGCAGGACCTCTGGCCTGTGCCCAAGTATTTTTGCCAAGGACAAGTGGGGAACCTGAAGTCAGCCTCAAAAGTGGCTTTTGTGGACATCTTTCATTCCTGGGGGCACTGCAGGCACCTGTCCATATGGACAGGAATTAGGCAGAGTGACACTGCATAGCAATCATCCTGGACAGTGCTGAGCACAAAAACGTCCTCGCAAGGCAAAGCACCTTATAGCGAGGTATTGCCAATCCATGTTTCACACACTTAATCCTTTACACTCACAGAAAAAATGGTTTTGCTTCACACTTCACACATTCCTTGCAGGGCCTGTATCTTCTTCATGCCCTTGGCCAGGGCATGGCCATGGGCATGGCCATGAGCCTCTTGTTTAAAGCAAAGGTATACTTCTCAGAATGCTCTTGTTTTTCCTTTCTGCAAAGTGAAAACTGCTTTATTGATTGCTGTCAACATTTTGCAATTAATGTATGATACCAAACGTGAAGACAGGCATCTATAAAGAGGATGAGAAGTCGCTGAAGTTACATTATGTTAGATGCAGAGGTGCTAATAGAAGAGCAGCTTCAACTGGAATGATTTCTGTTTCTTGGCATTGCAGCTACAAGCAACTCATAAACGACATGAATATACTGTGGTGTTTTACACAGTGACGCGCTCACTACACCACCGTGACAAGGCACCGCAGTGACACTGCCCTCCTGGAGAAGCTTTTGCTTCTCTGAAGCTCCATTTGCAGCTTGCCTGAGACATGTGGCGCTTTCTGTGCTTAGGGAAATGCCGTGAAGAGCTGTTTTGCACCAGGAGGTGCTGGTCTGTTACGATCCCAGTGCCATCTCCAAGAAGAGAGAATAGTACAGATAATCTTATGTCCCTTTTGATGCTGGAAACCTTGTATTGTGCAGCATTGAACAGGCCTCTGGTGCCTGTGCAGCACACCATGCAGACCCCATCCGTAGAAAGGGTTACCTCATTTTGGTCATTCAAGCTGTTGCAGGATTTTCTTGCATGAAAACAACTCCATTCATCATTTCTACTGTCAAACAGAAAGGATGTTCACATGAGAACTTCTTGCTTCATTTCTAGATAAGGGCGAGGCCACGCAGGTGGTGTAATTGCTGGTACGGAGGGGGAGCTGCCTGCAGTGCCTCACTGTTACAGTGAGCTGAGGTTGTCCTGCAGGCACGGGATTTGTGCAGCACGACGCAGGCCCAAAGGCCACGCTGGGTGTGCAGCAGTTTTATGCGGTCCACTAACTCCTTCACGTGCCACGATCTCCTGGTCAGGATCACTGCAAGAGCCAGCAGGTTTCATTGCACCATGGCCATGGTCCCTTCCCCAGCTGCAGTCAAGGGAAGAGACCTCCTGTCTCTTGTACACCGGCCATACTCCCACGACGAGACCCAGCGTGACACCCGGGGCTGTACGCGCTGGCGAAGAAAGCCAGAGCTCTGCCGGACAAGTGTCTCCAAAGCCCAGGAGACCCCAAAGCTCGGGGCTTGCCTCCAAGTTTTAGCCATGCCACAAACAATTATCTGCTTTACATTTTTGAGCAATTCCTGAGCTTACAGCATCATGACGTGTACTGTGATTGCATAGACATACATCTCTATGCATACAGCAACCAGGCATATCCTGGAAAGCATATTGCGATGGGAGGTGTGCAGTGGAACACATACGGTGGTCGGCCATGTCGTGTGGTACGTACTGCTGCTGTTGACACACGGCGCAGCCTGAACTGCCGCCATAAACGTGCGCCACAGCACTTACCGCAGGTACGGCCGTACATCACAGTATGCACTGTGGCCGCAGACACGTAGAGAAATGCGTAACCTGTGCTGCGACCGCACCGAGTCCACAACGCACGCTGTGGTGACGGCCACCCCTCACACGGCACGCCGCGATCACATACTGCACTGCTTACGTCGGAGGTGCACGGCGTCACGCGTGCCGCAACCCCGCCCGCAGCGCAACCTCCCGCCACCAGGCGGCGCGCTCCTCCCCTCGCCGCGCGCCCCTGCAGCGCCCCGCCTCCGCCCTGCGCCGCTCAGCCAATCGCAGCGGGGCCCCTTGGTCACACGTCCTCCCGGCCCCTCGTCCGTGTTTATGTTTGCCGCGGGAAGGAAGGAGGCCGTGTGATGGGCACTTGAGTCGCCCAATCGGAGAGCCGCCCGCTCAACGAGGCGGGGGGGCGGGGCGAGGCGAGTAAGCGGCGGTTTGGTGCGAGCGGGGGCGTGCGGCCCTTTCTTTCCCCNCCCCGGGTCCCTTCAGTCTCCCGCTGACCCCTGGGTTCCCCTTAGTGCCCCCCCCGCCCTGCTACCCTCAGAGACCCGTTTGCTGGGGCTGCCCGAGCAGGCGCCCTCCCCGCCTCGGGCGCCCTTTTACCCCCTCGCCCTTCCCGCCCGGCAGCTGCCCGGACCGGGCTCCTGTCGCGGTGCTGATGGCCGGCGTGATCCGGCGGCTGGATGAAGCCGTGGTGAACCGCATCGCGGCCGGCGAGGTCATCCAGAGACCGGCGAACGCCATCAAAGAGATGATAGAAAACTGGTAACGCGGGGTCTGCCCCTCCCGCCCCGCTGGACGGGGGGCAAGGGGCTGCCGCGGGCGCTGCGCCGCAGCCCGGCCTTGCTCGGGGCGGGGGGGCTGCTCCGGGGCAGCCCGGGCCCGGCCCTCGGACGGCGGGAGGGTGCTGAGGGTGCTGGGCGCGCTGCTGCGGCCGCTGTCACCGCTTCCAGGCCGTCGGCGTGTAACGGGGGGTTAACCTAAGCGTGGGTGCTGAGCAGAGACCATACGTGTGCGCTCGTATTGCATGCACAGGGGGGACAACTCCGTTCAAAAAGACTTGTCTGAACTTATGTTGGGGTTTTTTTGGTCGTTGTTCGATAAGTTTATGAATCATTTGCTTTCAGCGTCAATAAGTCGGTTATTTGAATATCTGAATATTTGAATATCTGAAGATAAAGTCTGCCTGGGTTTAAAATTGCTGCCTTTTCACTAGTAAGTGTAGTGAGGTGTGCGAAAGCAAGCTGCTGAGTCTGCAGTGGGTTTCAGTAATGGGGAGAGCCGGTCTAGTTCTTGGGAGTAGGCACTGTCTTAATTTTTGAAATTTCTGAAAGTTTGTCGTAATTGTTGTGGATGGTGATTTAGAATAATATATCACTGTTGCTAGAAGAAAAAAAAGGAGACAGTAAAGATTTATCTGAAACGGAATAAATTCCAATATAAGTGAGAACTAGAGTAAAACAAACTATGACTTAAACTGAATTTTAAATCATTCTTATATAAGTCATATAGTCCTCTCTACTCTAGAATTGCTGTTCTCTAGAATGCTTTCTTGGTTTCTGCAGTTTGGATGCTAAATCTACGAGTATCCAGGTAGTAGTTAAAGAAGGTGGTCTGAAGCTTATCCAGGTCCAAGATAACGGCTGCGGTATCCGAGTGAGTAAACAAAGTTCACAGCTGTATGCTGATGTTTAATACTACCTTCTAAAATTTATTTCAATGTATAAATGTTTCTGATCTTCAAAAAACGTTGAAATGGAAAGTGACTATTACTTGTCCCTTTCACATAGAAAGAAGATCTGGACATTGTATGTGAGAGATTTACTACGAGTAAACTGCAAAAATTTGAAGACTTGGCTAGTATTTCTACATATGGTTTTAGGGGTGAGGTAAGCTCTTCATCAAGTTTTTGAAACTGTTCATTGTTTGTTGTTACTCTGTTGTAGTGGGGTTTATGTACTGTCATTCTCAATATACTTTACAGAAGCTTCTGTTTTCTGAGAGAGTCTGCCATGTTAATTAGTTCAAAATACATTTCTATGTCTTTCAAGATTAGATGCATGCCTAGGGAGAGGTATATATTCTTTTTGCTTTCTGGAGTAAGATTTTTTTTTTTTTTTTTTAAATGAAACAAGGCCTATCTTCTCAAATGCTGCTTCAGGAACCTACAGGTAAAAGACAATGAAAGACTTGAGTGGAAGGTGAATCTTTAATGTCAGATATTTGTCTAAATACAATAGTTAAAACTAAATGTTTGAAATGGACATTTGTCTTCCTTTGCTTTTGCTACTAGTCAAATTTAGTATCTCTGACCCCTCAGATATACTAGTTCTCCAGATTCCCATAGGCTGTATCTAAACTTGTCTGAAATAACAGTCCAGGATGAGTTCTGCTTTCTCCTCCAGACGGACAATAAGCTACATAAGTATGTTGCATGTGCTCAGATATATAGATCCTTCCACACTCCAGAGATGAGACTCTGCTTGAGTTCTCTCCTCACACACTTTCAACATAATCAGCTCCACAGCCAGTGGAGTCTGGTCCTGAGGCCGGTTTCAGCAGGCTGTGTAGACACATCCATTGAGTTTTTCAGGAAAAGCATTGTAACTTTGTTGTATCACCTACGGTCAGGAGAAGAACTTGGGCAGGGATGAGGAAGTAATGGCTAAAACCTTCCAGCTGTCCTTTGTTAACACGGAAGGAAGAAAAGAGTACAACTGTAATAACTTTGCAAATTTCTTTTAGCTATGTTCCATGGTTAGCTGCTTGCATTGTCAGAGATAATGAAGTGTTAGAAAAGCCAAAAGAAGGTCCTGGATACAAGTCAGTGTTATAGGTACTAAAATTTGTTAAAGCTTTACTGACCTGCTATTTTCTTGTGAGGGTTTTCTATTAATTACTTGCAAGTGGTATGTCAAAATTTAGTGATGCTGTTTAAAGTGTGGACACTCCTTCAGCAATCAGTGGTCTCCAGAGCAAGGTTTACAAAGATGCTTTCTCTTTCTCCAGGCATTGGCTAGCATCAGTCATGTTGCCCATGTTACGGTAACAACTAAAACAGCTGATGCAAAGTGTGCATACAGGTATGCTACCTATTATCCAAGTGACTTCTGTTGCACGTAATAATAAACAGATATATATAATTCTCTTTTCAGCACTCTTATTAAGGAGGAGGGTGGGGTATGTGTTTCTAGGGTAGTTACAAAAAAGACCCAGAATGTGAGAAAACATAATTTGAGTGATTTTTTTTTTTTTTTAATTCCAAATTGTAAAGGTAAGCTTTTAGCTAAACCACGTATTTTAAAAATAGGGGAAAAAAAGATAATCGTAAAAGGAATTCTACTTCAGCAGCCAATGCAGGGTAAACTCCTGTCTTTTTATTTTCTGCCTAGAGCTACTTACAGTGATGGAAAAATTAAAGCCCCTCCAAAACCCTGTGCTGGAAACCAAGGAACTCAGATCACCGTAAGTTTTTGTGCACGTTCACTTTCATCCCTCTTCTGCTCCCTAGTCATTATGCTTGCACCACTTACTGGTATGTGTTACATTGTAAGGTACGTGACAGTATCACCTTGTGGAATATTTTCCAAATGATGTTGTTGTGTGGTTTTGATGGGGTTTTTTGTTTGTTTTGCTGTCTTCCCCAAAGACAGCAAGGTAAACTTCAGAAGATCCTGGGGGGGGGTGGTGGTGGTTGGTTTTTTGTTTTGTTTTGTTTTTTACCTTCTGAGGATAGCATAGTCATATACTATCAAAAATATTTCATAATCCTTCTGGACTGTTGAAAGCCTCAATGGACAGTTAGGGATACAAGAAGCTCAGAATATGGAGGAGTGGTCTACATTGTATAAGCCAGAGTGGGAAGATGAGGGCTGGCACAGGAAACTGCAGAACAGCTGTTTGTCTTTCAGTCATATCTTTCTTACCTACCAAGCTTTGAATGCGGGTTGGGATTAGGATTGGCAGTAGGATTATGGAGAGTAAGGAGCTGGGAATGGCAAGGAGTGTGCATGTTGCACAGTATAGGGTGGAAAGTGGAAGCCTGGCCTGGGAATCTGCAGGTGTATGTCTTGCAGTGGGAACATACACCCAGCAAGCTTCACATGTCAATGTTTAGGATAAGGTATCTTAAAAAAGAAGCTGAACTTTAAATTTCTGCCTTTCTCACTATAGCAGAAAAATAATTTGTGTATTGTTTAAATAAATAGTGAAAATGAACAATTTAAGCTGCCATTTTAATGACATTAACAGCCTTGATTGCAGCAACTGTTTTAACATTTATTTGCATTTCATTAAAACACAGTGTAATCAGGGAATCCATTGTCATCTGCAATGGAAAGCATATAACTTTCACTGAAAAGTGAGCTGTAGAATTGTTGCGATTGGTAAAAATACTGATGTACCAAAATACTTGAAAATATACATTTCTCTGGAGTTGCATTTTGTTAGGTGAACCTAAGCAGGTAAGTAATAAATTGAATGTTTATCCTTCATAAACTGTTTTTTTGTAGTAGAAAATTGTGTAGTATCTATTAAGAGGATGGATTTACATGAATTACATAGCAAGAGAAGATTTTTAAAACAATTTTTATTGTGATCTTTTTCTCTCTAGGTTGAAGATCTTTTTTACAATGTAAATACAAGGAGGAAAGCTTTAAAAAATCCAAATGAAGAATATGCAAAAATACTAGAAGTTGTTAGCAGGTAAGCTGAAATAGGAGGCTCCAATTTTTTTCTACTGCCATTGAGAGTTTTTCAGAGGGACTGGCATATGTGTGTGTGGTGTCATTTTTTGTTGTCATTGTTTTTGAGTTTTTTTTAACTATTTGTTAGTATTTGGTGTCAGATAACAGTCCAGTTTGATACAAAAATCCAGAGGAGAAACAGTGTATTCAGTCTATGACTATTATTAGTAAGAGTTCCAGCAAACAAATGGTGATAGACTTGAACGAGTGAACTCTCAGTGAACTTTGGCTGAATAGAATCCAAGTAAAAACTCTGCAAGAGCATTGAGAGCATTGAGATTTGGCTGAATATGAAAAAGCTGAATGGCGATTTCACATCCTCAAAAAAGGGGGGAAAAAAAAATCACTTTAGCTACCAGATGGACCCTTCCTGGGTCCCTTTGTTGCATCTTTTGCCATGTGCGGAGGCTTTGCAAGCAGGATCTACACAATTTAACCAAAATAACTGCTTTACACGTTCAGCAAACACAAAAGCTAGCAAAGAGTAGCAAGACTGTATGCTAAGCGTTAGCCTGCTCCCCCAATGAGCTACATAAGAGTCTTTACTGGCCAGGCAAACTTCAGCCAGAAGGTGAAGGGTCAGGTCCTGCTGCTCCGTGGAACAGGCTGATCTGAAGTCTTGCTGAGTTACAGGCTTCCAACTCATTGGATTTTTTTTTCCCATTAGGATTTTCCGTCTTTTCATTTTGTTTTTTTTTTTCCTCTTGAATTTTTGAGTTACTAACTGTCCCGGTCACAACAGTCTAACCTCTGTCTGCATTTTTACGTTTCTCATCTTGCAAGGTTCTACTGTGTGTTCTTTCTCACAACTTGGCAACTTCCCTAGAAGTTTGAGCCAGTGTTACGCAGCTGTAGTGTATCAGAACTTGGCCCTGGGGTTGCAGACAGCTGAGCCATCTGGGTAGGGGAAGTTAGAAGGGCGAGCCAGCCACTTTTCAGGTCCTTCTCCATAGTAGTTGAGACTTGATTCTGTTATACTGAGGAGGTTTTGCCATTCTTCTAGTTAAACCTATGCTATGAAACTGAACTAACAAGGTCTACAGAAGTTGATCAGTTTTACTGAGAAATAAGCTAAGCTGATCCTTGAGTTTCATATGGTTACAGGTGAGTTATAAATAGAAACATTTATTTTTATAGCTGTTTAGTCTACAAAAGCTCAATTTGGCTCAAATCATTACTGTGTAACAGGAAATGAAATTGTTTGCCCTTGTCACAAGCTGCTTTTCAGAATTCAGGGAAAGTAACCTTTTCTTTCACATACTGTAGTCTTATGTTTACCTATTTTTCAGGTATGCCATCCATAACTCAGGAATCAGCTTTTCAGTTAAAAAGGTGTGTAAATAAAGTCTTTATAACTTCAGCATGTGTCTGTATATGTGTGTGTTGTGGTTTAGCCCCACTCGGCAACTAAGCACCACGCAGCCGCTCGCTCACCCTCCCCCTCCCCGGTGGGATGGGGGAGAGAATTGGAAGGGCAAGAGTAAGAAAACCCACGGGTTGAGATAAGAACAGTTTAATAATTGAAATAAAATAATAGTAATAATAATAATAATGATAATAATAGTTGTAATGAAAAGGAGAACGAGAGAGACAAACAAAACCCAGGGAAAAGAAAACAAGTGATGCAACCGCTCACCACCCGCCGACCGACACCCAGCCAGTCCCCGAGCAGCGATCGCTGCCCCCCGGCTAACTCCCCTCGGTTTATATACTGAGCATGACGTCATATGGTATGGAATAGCCCTTTGGTCGATTTGGATCAACTATCTTGGGCTGTGCCCCCTCCCAACTTCTTGTGCACCTGGCAGAGCATGGGAAGCTGAAAAAGAAAGTCCTTGACTAGTCTAAGCATTACTTAGCAACAACTAAAACATCAGTGTGTTATCAGCATTCTTCTCATGCTAAATCCAAAACACAGCACTATGCCAGCTACTAGGAAGAAAAGTAACTCTAACTCAGCTGAAACCAGGACAGTGTGTGTGTGTGTGTATATATACATATGATGTGTACATATGAAAATGCCAGAAAATTTGAACTGCATCTTTTGCAGTGGGAATAGCATATAGAGCCTTCCCTTGTACTGAAATGTTGACGTGTATGTTGATGCAGTTTGGATAGAAAACTCATTAGTTAAAAGTAAACAAATTTGTCAGGAGTTCAGAGTTTTCTGTGTGGTCAATGTGTTATTTTGTTTTAGCTTTATGAGCTGTTTCAGCTGCTTTTGAGAGTCTGGTTACTAATGAAAGAGGATGGGGTAGAGTACCTTCATTTTGTGGCATTCTTGATAATTATTTACTGTACTGTTGATGTTCCTCCCTTTCAAAGATGGAGTTACTAGCCTGAATGGGTCTGATGTTATCTAGTGAATCTTGTAATCCCGTGCCATTTACCATTTATGGCTTTTCTGAACACAAAGAAGTAAATAATAATACAAAGCATTATAATGATGTTATGTTTAATGTATTGCTAAAACTTCAGCCAGAACTGTGAATTGATTGATACTCATTTCTGCTCTCTTTAGCAAGGTGATACAGTGTCAGATGTTAGAACCTTATCAAATGCCTCAACAGTGGACAACATTAGGTCCATCTTTGGAAATGCTGTTAGCAGGTATGTTGATGCCAAGTTTCCTTTTGACATGAAGTTTTCTAGGAAATCTCCCTCCCCTTTCTCTTTTAAAGAGTATGGGCTGTGCTAACTTTTCCTGCTTCCTTCAAGGTGAATTGCAGAGAAGAGGGAGTGTAGCAGTAATAGAGCTCTCCCTTATCTTGCAGAATGTGTGACTTTTTTTTTAGTATATCAAAAGAAAGAGGGAAGTTGCAAAGCTGTTCCTTTAAGTCACTAAAAGGGAACCATCTGCTTGTAACTTTCTGTGCGCTCATTTAAAAAGAGCAAGCTGTACCTGTGTTCTGTACAAGTTCCTAGCCTCCTCTTATGCCATGAAAATCTTACCACTTCTTACCACAGTCTGCTGATAAATGTTGATGTCTCCTCAAATTCATTTTTCTGAAATCTTACAGTTTTGACAAAAGCTACATTAGCTGAGGCTGACTAAACTAGGCAAAAAAGTTGAAAACAAATAAAACCAATCATCTTTTGAAAATGTACCTGCCACTTTAGGAAAAATTCTGTCTTTGTAAGACATTCAGCTGTGAAGAATTTATTGAATGGACTTGTGGAATGGATTTGTCCCATGAATACTTAGGTGCCAATTTGATTCAGTTACTAAAATCACACTTCACATGTAAGGAATGTATCTCCTAATACACATAAACACTATGAAACACAGCAAAATAGAGCGGCTGTTTAGTGATAAGGTTTGCAGTGTTGTTTGTGTTTCTTTGTTATGCATAACAAAGTTTTCTTTTGAAGTTTTCTTTTAACTTCAATGTTTTGATCAGATGTTTTGAAGTGAAACTTTTATTTTACCCAATTTAAGATGGTGTTTAGTCTAGCTTGTTGTTTTGACTTAAAAAATGAGCACAAATAAAAATGGCACTCAGTATATACTGAGGTTGAATTGGAAATAAGTAGCCCATAAGCCTTTTCTATGTTAACTTTAGAAGTTGGCATAATGCCTTGCTAGAGCACTGTGCTCACCAACTACCAAAGTGGATTTCCTTGACTAATGAGTCATGAAAATGATAAAAACCGTTATGAAAATCGTTAATGTTAGGATCTGTACGCATGAGCAAGAAAAAAATGTAAACATTTTTATGACTTCTTAACAGCCTACCAATAAATATTAGACTGGCAAAAGTGGACAGACTAGTTCAAGAACAAGAACGTTCTTCCCTGGCTGCTTTTTTGAAGTGTCCTTGTCTATCTCTGTCAATGACTTAAATGGTGAAATGCATATTAGAATTGTCAAGAGATGGTTATAATATTATGGATGCTGTGATATGTTAAGGTATTAAAAAGATACTGTGGATAGCTTTACGGACGCCAATCATACTGTATTTCTATTTTACATTTACTTAGAAAGAAGAAACAATGCAGTTCAGGTTAAATCATTTTTGTGACTCAGCAATGAATGTTTGAACTCTCAAATAATTCTAATGTTTTCATTAACAGTGATATAAATGGAACAATATATCATTACTTGTGAGTACTGTTTGAAATTTGCATCAACAGAAAAATTCATTTTTTGTGTGTGTTTCTGTCAAACTGTCAATAGGGAACTGATAGAAGTGGGTTGTGAAGATGCAAGTCTGGCCTTTAAAATTAAAGGCTACATCACGAATGCAAACTACTCTGTGAAGAAATGTATATTTTTACTCTTCATAAACCGTAAGTTAAAAAAAAGCAGCATGCTGTACAGTCATATGTTGCTTACATTGTAATTGGAAGAACAAAACTCTCTGAAGAACTGAAAAATGTATGAGCATTCTTAAAAACATTGAAGAATACGTATTACAGTTAACTGTAGTTCTTAAGGTGTTTTTCTATTTGTAATGTGCATCATGCTTTGCACTCTAAATAGTGGAAAGCAGCTAAGACTGGGCCTGAAGAAACTTAAGCTTGTAGAGTATCAAGGTTATGACTGTGTCCTGCCAACTTATGCAGAGTGGTCTCTCCATTCTGTAGCAGCATCGGCATGGGATGCAACAAACCTTGACTGTATGAAATAATGAAAAGGTAGTCTGGTTATTTCAGTATTTGTGGGAAAAAAATACTTCTAAATATAAAACACACTAAGAAGATACTGCCTATTCCTGGGTTTATATGAATAATAATTAGGTCTTGGGAAAAATGGGTATAACAGATGCCCTTTGACGATACAAAGCGTGAAGGTGTTGGTCTGAAGGAGTAGTTGGACACTGTGCAGCGTATTTCAGTGGTGCGCTTCAAGAATAGCATTTTGTTCTGTGTTTCAGATCGATTGGTAGAGTCAGCCGCTTTGCGGAAAGCCATAGAAACTGTGTATGCTGCTTATTTGCCAAAAAGTACGCATCCGTTCCTATACTTAAGGTAAAGTAATAGGAAGAAGTAGCCTTTTAATGCTATCTTGTAGGATATAGCTAGGGTCAGTAGGTTTAGAAGGACATTTGTGTTCCTGATAGTAGTGTTAAGCATTGCACTGAGGTAATGAATTGCCAGACAGGAGATAATTCACTGTGTATCTTTAATGTTATAAAAATCAGTCACATTAAAGAAATCTTAAGAAGATGGGCCTTATTTTCAGAAGTAGTGAGTGTCTGCAATTTCAGCGTCAGTCCTTTGACATTATGGATGTTCTTCACTTAGGAAAATGAGTTACACTAGGAATACAGCAAAGCATTTAAGACCAGTCAGATAACTTATTCCAAACTCGTTAACATTTTTCCTTGCTGGGATTTATATTTGTATCTTTTTTTTTAAACAGTTACTGTTCTTGGTATGCTAGTGCAACGAAAAGAAGTGAATTGCATACTGCTTACTGGAAATAAATATCTTTTAAAAAAAGTCAAGTAATAGCTAAAATTGAACTGGAACTGTCCTTTAAAAACTGGAGGATATGATGTAGAATGGAAGACCTGGCTCTGTAATTGCAAAGCAATTGAATCTTGCCATTCACCAGTGAAACTTATCGATATCCAGTGCCTTCTAACAATAAAGTTCTTGCATTGCAGCATTTAATTGAATTCCTGCTTATGATTATTGCTAAATGACAGGGCATCAGAAGCATTAACTCATGAGACACTGCAAGTAAAAGATATTTCTAGAAACTGTTTTGTAATAGTACAATGGAGAGATTGGTTTTAAGCTTACCTACGTAAACTGATTTTGGTGAGTTTGGCATAGAGTTCTTCAGACTAATTATTTTTTCAATACACTACATTCAGATTTGTTTGGTAAAACTTTAGCAGGTTTCAGGACTCTTGGCTTCTCTGTATGGAGCAATGGCCCCAAGTCTGACAAATTTTCTGCTGAAGCAATTTGTGCCCTCTCTGCCATCCATGGGAAATTTTAGGTTAACTTCTTTTAAAATTCTTTCCAGCCTGGAAATAGCCCCCCAGAATGTAGATGTGAACGTGCACCCTACAAAACATGAGGTCCATTTCCTTCATGAAGATAGTATTCTAGAGCGTGTGCAACAACACGTAGAGAGCAAGTTATTGGGCTCTAATTCTTCAAGGATGTACTTCACTCAGGTGAGAATATGTGTTTTAAGTGACCACAGCTCTGCACTATTTTAACTACTGTGGATATGTTTTCTCTGTTTAGTAGTACAATCGATGCAATGATTGATAGTCATCAGTGTTATACTGGTAGCTTGAGATCTTTGCTCTGTTTCAGGGGTGAAATTGCTTTAATACACCAATGTTAACAATGTGGCAGTGAGCTTACTGGAGAAAAAGTGCATGAAAACATTTTAAATACTCCTCTGTCAAGTATCTGTTCAGTCTTTTTGATTTTACAATTATATTAGTCTTCACATGTGGTAAATTGGTTTTGTTCTGCCCTGGTTTATGTGAAAGACATGTGACTGAGGAAATTGTTTGTTCTATGCATTTGACAACACCTTGGACTTAATCTAACCAGAAAAAAAATCAGGAAGATTTCCTAATATCTCTTTATATACAGCATAGCTTAAAATTATAACTATAATCTTTTTAAAAAAAACAATTTTCCTTGTGCTTTTTTACATTAAAGATTTTCCCTTTGAGATAAGGGAATGCTAACTAATGATTTTGTTAACTGCCAAGATGATGACATTTACGCTCTGTGTCTAGGAATTGCAAAGTTGGCAGCTTTTTTAAGCAGTTAACACTGCATTTGTGGGGCTTGAAAGTTACTTGCCTCTGAGCAGTAAGATGCTGTGAGAAATGTGGCTGATCTTTGTGGTTTTTTTTTCCTGTTGTTGAATCTTTTCCATTTACTTCCCCATATCTGAACGAAGACGTTGCTTCCAGGGGCCGACTGTTCTTCCAGTGAGGTTGTAAAAGCATCAGCAAACTCTTCTGCGGTTACCAAAGGAACCAGTGATAAAGTTTACGCGCATCAGATGGTCCGCACTGATTCCCGAGAGCAGAAATTGGATGCTTTTCTTCAGCCGGTGAACAACC
>VYZW01040121.1:119908-131274 GCA_013401315.1 Balaeniceps rex | reverse complement strand
GACACTGTTTAAGATTTGATCAGTATAAATTCATTAAAACAACTATAAGAAATAAGAAGTGAGCAGTCACCTTGTCTATTTAAACATAAACAGGACTTTTAAAAATCAAAATGCTTTGATAATCTGCTTAATGTTGCTTACAGGAATGGAATTTGTATTTGTACTTTTTAAAGTCAAGGTAGATCCATTATAGTTGCCTAATCAGAACAAACGAGACAAGGTTCAGCAGAAACAGAAACCAAGATATGTGAGATTAATGTGGAAGCGTGTTTTGTTCTCTACTTAAGCCAACAAAGTGGGAAGATGGCCATTGTCTTAACTTTTAATATCTCCTGTACAAATGGTCTAGATATCATTCACTATTAGGAGATTTCACTGTTACCTGGATATGCCAAAGAAAGCACAGGACAGGGCACCAGCTTTCCCTCTGGATTTCATTCACTTCACTACTTGAAGATAAACTCTTAAATGCTTGGAAAATAGATCTGAAATTGCAATATTTATTGTATTTGCCCATGTATGGGCAAATTGGGTTTCTTGGAACCAGAACCAGAAAGAGGAGATGACAGGAAAATGTAAGGGAACTCTGCTCTTGTGATGAACTGATGAGAGGAAAAGGGACCTTCAGTGAGTCTCATTGGCTTGCAAGAGAAAAGTTTGTAATGATAGGTGAAAGAAAAATAAGGCATTTCTCTCCAGACAAGTCTCACTTTTAACCAAAACCATTTTGGAATGATTCCTCAAACTACTCCAGAGGTTGTCAGTTTGGAGGTGGAAAAAGGCTGAATGAGAAAACAGAACTTTTTGACCTTCCTCCAGAGTCTTTTCTACTCAAGACTTTTTTTACCCTTTTAAATATCCAAAGCATGCAAAAGAAGCAGTGCACATTTTAAAAGCTGACAAGTGTTGTAATTGAAGGGCAGGGGCCCAGAGGGAACAGGAAGCAAAGCTGGCAGCTAAATAAAAATCTCCCTTTCCCCTACTGCAGTAAAATTATTTGAAGGGAAGTCCCCTTCACACAGTGGTGAAAACCATTGCAAGGAGATTTACAGTGTATCGCCATTGATCAAGATAATTTGTCACTATTGATCAAACCTTTCTCTTAACAGAGATAATCCTTCAAGGTCTGCAAGTCTATTGCATAATATGAATTTCTTTTAGATATAATAAGCCATGTGTGGTGGTCAGCATAGACTTCTCTGCTTACTTCAGAGCTGTATTCACAGACCTGATCCAAATCTCACTGAAGTCAATGAAAAGACATCCACTGAGGCTGGTAGCCTTTGGATTAGGTCCTTAATGCTGCTGTGTGTATAACCTCTAGAAAAATCAGTTTTCCAGACTGATAAGGAAGTAAAAACATATATATCCCACAGACACAATAGAGGGAATACCTGTCTTTGCTTACAGACCCAAACCCAAATTGTCAGTACCAGATTTGCCAGCCTAGAACTACCATTGTTGAAAAAGTTGACTATGCAAGTCACAGTCTTCCATGAAAGAGTGTTACGGAGAAAACCAGAAAAGAGCTGACACCTCTCAGAGTCAGTGGACATAATTCCGCACTGCTCCTATTTCACTCCACAGTAAAGCAACTAGGACGAAAAGAACACTGCAGCTTACATATATCTTTTGCATGTTTTTGGTTTGTTTGTTTTTTCTTTTTTACCCATATACCCTATTCCATATTTCAGTGGATTGGAGAGCTGATTTAAGCAAGATTTAAGAGTACTGCAGGTGCATGTTATTATGGCTAGCGAAAGAAATCATGGTTGGGTGGGACTACTAAGGTTTGCTTTGATAACTTGCTGTTGTCCATTTGATTTTGACCAAAATTACATTAAAAACAGTGTAACTGAAAGTAGTCCTTCAGGTGAAGGTCATTATATGTTGCCCCACAGTTCTTTGTGATTCAGCTGCAAACAGCTACCAAATAATACTATTTCAGACAAGACTGTAAGAGGACTTGTGGGCACTGGACTGAACACTGCAAGACTTAAGTTTTAGAGTAACCTTACAGAGCACAGGGGAACGGGGTGCAGAGATGCCTGCAGGAGATGAAAACAAATTAGCCTGAGGACCAGAAGCAACTCAGTTATGTGAAACTGGTGTTGCATAAGCACTGCTTGACGTGAGTTATGCTGCTTCTAGAAGACAAGCTAGCTCTATATTGAAATAAACAACTGGATTGTCAGACACCTGTCCCCCAGTGACTTCAAGAAGATTTGCAGATGCTTGAGACATCTTAAAATCTGGTCAGTCATATTAGATTTTGGAATGTAACATACTTTTTGGAATAGCTTTTGGTTTTATTGTAACCATCAAGTCTGTAGCAGAAAGACACTGTCCTATAATCATAGAAGCCTTACAGAAGCCTCCAAGGCAAACTCGTGCAATAAAATTTTCTGTGACTCATTTTTCCTTTTCCTGTTGACGCACATGGCAAATAAAGGAAATTGTTTGATGGGGTTTTCTATGCAGCTGACCTATGGTTTCAAGGCGGAACTAGGATATGAAAAAAGTGTTACTCTTTTTTGTCTGATGCCCAGATTGTAATTTGTGAGTTTTAACCCAGTCTTACAACATCCAAGTTGCAAAATTATAAGGAAGATTATTTGTTACTGTGTTACAATTTTTGTTCGCAGAGGATTTTCTTTTAGGAAAAATAAGAATCCTAAAAAAGTCTCTTGATTCAGAATTTGCTTTAAAAATAACATATGAAAATTTATGTGCTAACTTGTGGCCCTTCAATTGTTTCACTCACATGAGTTTAGGGTTTTTTTGGCTAGCTTTACACACATTGTGGTCTCCTTTAATTCCAACATAAGCATAGGTATTTTGAGGACTGGGATCTTACTTACCTCTCTGAATATAAATTTTCATGGTCATGTTCAAACATTTTTTTTCATGTGATAGCTGAAGAATCTCAGTCACAAGGAATTATTCCCTGAATTAATCTCTCTTTTGTTGATTAATCTCAATCTTTGTTGATTGTAGACAAAACAATGCAATCAGTCTCACATGCCTACAGTTAGCCTTTGTGAATCTGTAGGTTGAGTTAGCTGTCCTTTTGCAAACAGGAGAATTGCTGATGTTGTACGGTATTCTTCAGCAGCAATAAGGATGCCAAATTAGGTTTCATGAGAAAAAAACCCCAACACATTCCTAGTGGTTTCTAGTAACTTTGGAAAAATAACACAGCACTTTGGGCTGTGATTAACAGATAATTTTTCTTTTGTTTTTTCCTGCAAAATAACTGAGTGCCTCTGATATCTGTGTTGATGGAATCTAATTGCTGGGGCCTTTCTACAGTAGTATTATGGTAGATGCTTTGCCTCAAGAGTGGGAGTAAGAGTAGATCTTTCAAAGTAGACTTACTAAAAGTAAACTTTTCATTGTAATGAAGATAAATACTCTTCCCATGCAAAGCATTAATTTCTTGGAAGAAATGGGAGGATGTTCATCCTTTGAAAACAATTTCTAATCTAATCTAAGCTAAACAGATCTCAATCGCAAAGATCATTTTTGCCCAGGGCCTTCATTTTTTATATGAATGTTCTACACTCTTCTGCTGTAAATTAGCAGGGCAAGAGGAAGCACTTGGTGGGATTCTGGGTTAGTAAATTGAGGACTAAGTACAGATGAAGAAGTAAGCATGAATGAGTTTTCTTTATGTGAGTCAGTTTGCCAATTTGTTCTGTAGTCTTACTTCAGAGCAGTTTGAGATAAAATGCATGCTTAAATGATATAAATTAAGTTCAGAGAGCCAAAATGTCAGCTCAAAACATCAAGTGCAGTTCAAATTATATTCCTCAGAATAACTTAAAACGGGACATTTTAAAGCATGTTTTCTTTTTTTTTTGACATAATTCACAGAAGATAATATTATTGGTGATGGGATACATTTGCTGCAAGGAAAGAAGACAGAAGAAACCACATGCCAGGTGAAAGAACTACACTTCTTTTCAGAATATAAAATTTCTTTCAAATGAAGTGCATATTTCTTGCTTTCATTCAGTATTTGCTTAGCCTGAACTTCATACTCAGTATCCTGTGTATTTTAGAAGCTGAGTTTAAAAGAAGACTCTAATGACTACCTGAGTTATGCACCATTTTCATTATGCAGATCATATGGGTTTTAATACTTAGAAAACTTTTTCTTTCCCTGAGCGAATACATTTCTGTTAAATCGATGTGTTGGAATTGTGTCTAGCAAGATCTATACTAAGTGTTTAAATCAGCCTTGCATGATCCATATTGGCATATGTAACCTAATGCTTTCTGAATTTCTATAAACATATACCATATCTCCTCTTCATAATACTACATTACTTATCCCGCTTGTATGAGCGATTAAGGAATTCTGACCCTTGGGTTTGCAGAAGAGTAATAACATAAAAGTAGGTAACAACCCATCAGCTGGTGAGCAGCAGAGAGGTGGAGAGAAGAACTTGTAGCTCTGGAATTAGAACAACTGGCATTTGCTTTTTATTTCACTTCCAGTCCAATGTTGATAATATGTTACTTAAAGGGCCAATTCATATCTGTTGCAAATCAGCTTAGCTATGCTGATTTCACATGACACAACAGTTTACCCAGTTTGAGAATCTGACTAAAAGTGTCTAACACACACTTATATATGTGTGTGTGTGTCCAAATGAGTAATTAATATAATAGATTATTTAAAAGCTGAAAATCTGGTAAATTTTCCTTTACAGAAGAATATTACATACAAGGTGAATATAAAATTTTATAAAAGTCTCCAAGCTGAGTTTCCTCTGCTGTTTCTATACAATGTTAGGAGTCCTTTTGGATGTTTAGGTTAAAAGAAAGAAAAACTGTACATGCATCACCCTGAAGGCATCTGAGATAAGACAGAGAGCTGTGAAGACCCAGACTTTAGGCAGTGCTCAGCTCCAGCGTAGGCCAGAGACACGATCTGGCTTAAAAAGAAGACAAGTCAAACGATGTGTGTATCAGGGGACAGATGACCGTACTGGTGACTTTAAAGCCAGTATGTTCCAGGTTTCTCCTGCTTTCCCTCAGGGTTTTATCTGTCTCTGTATTGTTAGCTTGTTCCCATGATTACCTCCTCTCCCTGCTGCCAAAAAGTAGGTGGGGTGGAAGGAAAGGAGAAAATAACTCTTTTCTCTTCTGCATCTCTCATTCTCGTTCTCTGTTCTCTTCCTCTCACCTTCTAAGTATTAAGAAAAACGATTATTCTTTGATTTCCCACAGCAGTTCTTCCCTTAGTGTGAGGGATCTCTGGCTCTGCCCCTATCCTGCCATGGATAGGGCTGACTTCTGGTTAAGATCCTGGAGGCCATTCCCCAGACATGATAGAATATGGAGGGAAAAAGGGAAGAAGAAATAATAGGGAATAAGGCCTATGTTTGCTTTAACTATAAGTTTCCTTAAAATCCCTTAGAGCATCTCCCCATGAACCATTCCCCGATTTTAAAATCAAAGTTCTATTTTTGACTTCTCTAACATTTTGAAGACACTTTTTGGGGCACGTGACTAACAAGCTGCAGAGACTTGGATACCTCCAAGCTTTGGTACCAATTTAAGACCTATTGAACTTGGCTTTTACAGCTTGCTTTTTAAAAATTTCATTTTTTATGACATTGTTTTGAGTTTTAGTGATTATTACCTCTGGCCTTCATTATCATCAAGATAACATTGATATAATGTCCTTTTAAGCTTCCAGTCTGATTATGCCTGTTTTCATTTGCTGTACTGTATTATACACACAAATAAGGAAATACTGAGAGAACAGCATTATGGGGGAAGCTCTCACACTTTTTCTGCAAAATCAGCACAAATGAGTGCTCTTATGAAGTGCCTGTATGCTGATGCACACAGCATGGGGAACAAATAGGAGGAATTTGAGGTCTGCATGCAGTTGCAAGGCTGCGGTCTCATTAGGATCACAGAAATGTGGTGGCATAGCTCACACAACTGGAGTGTAAGCTGCCATGGATGTCACTCCTATCTTCAAGAGGGCCAGAAAGAAGTTCCAGGGAACTACAGGCCAGTCAGTCTTACCTCAATCTCTAGGAATGTGATGGAGCAAATTCTCCTGGAAATCATTCCCAAACGTATGAAGGACAAGAAGGTGATTGGGGGTAGTCAGCATGAATTTATGAAATGGAAATCATGCCTGGCCAGCCTGAGGGCCTTCTACAATGAAATTACTAGCTTGGTGGAAGAGGGGAAAGCAGTGGATGTTGTTTATCTTGACGTTACTAAGGCTTTCAACACTGTC
Organism: Balaeniceps rex; assembly: GCA_013401315.1. NCBI lineage: Eukaryota > Metazoa > Chordata > Aves > Pelecaniformes > Balaenicipitidae > Balaeniceps > Balaeniceps rex. Next base: position 125,006 of record VYZW01040121.1, on the reverse strand, counting down.
CCCCATAACATCCTCACAGACAAACTAATGAAATAGGGACTAGAAAAGTGGACAGTGAGATAGATTGAAAACAGGTTGAACTGCTGGGCTCAAAGGAATGTGATTAATGGCTCAAAGTCTCGCTGGAGACCAGTCCCTAGTGGTCTACCCCAGGGGCTGATCCTGGGTCCAGTACTGTTTATCATCTTCATTAATCACCTGGACGATGGGACAGAGTGCACCTTCAGCAAATTTTCAGTCAGTGCAAAACTGGGAGGAGTGGCTGATGCACCAGACAGTTGTGCTTGCCCATCAGAAGGCCTTCAGCAGACTGGAGAAATGGGCAAACAGGAACCTCATGAAGTTCAACATAGGGAAGTGCAAAGTCCTGAACCTGGGGAGGAATAACCTCTTCCACCAGTATGGGCTGGGGGCCAATTGGCTGGAAATCAGCTTTGCAGAAAAGGTCCTGGTAGTCCTGGTGGACACCAAGTTGACCATGAGCCAGCCATGAGCCCTTGGAGCAAAGGCAGCCAACAGCCTCTTAGACTGCATTAGGCAGAGCACTGCCAGCAGGTCAAGGGAGGTCATCCTTCCCCTCTGCTCAGGGGTGGCGAGCTGACCCACCACATATGGGTGCTGGGTTCAGTTATTGTCTCTCCAGTACAAGACAAAAGGGGAAAATACTGGAATAAATCCAGTGAAGGGCCATGAAAGTCATTAAGGGACTGGAGCATCTGTCATATGAGGAGAGGCTGAGAGAGCTAGGACTGTTCAGCCTGGAGCAGAGAAGGCTCGGGGGCATCTGATCCATGTGTACAAACACCTGATGGAGGGAGTAAAGAAGACAGAGCCAGACTCCTCTCAGTGGAGCCCAGTGACAGGACAAGAGGCAATGGGCACAAACTGAAATACAGGAAAATTCATTTAACATAAAGAAAGCACTTTTCTACTGTGAGAGGAGGTCAAACTGTGTAAAGTCCATCTTTGGAGATACTCAAAACCCATCAGGACATGGACCTATGCAACTTGCTTTGGTGGACCTGCTCTGAGCAGGGAGTTAGACTAGACAATTCCCAGAGGTGTCTTCCTGCCTCAGCTGGTCTGTGTGAGTCTGTGATTCTATGGGGCATGGAACAGCCAAATTTACAAGCAAGAGTAAATGGAATAGACGAACATTTTAGGGTTTTTTCCCTCTCTCTCAAAAAAAAAGAAAGCAAATAAGCTTCCCTGAGTGCTTCACAAAAGCTTTAATCCCTCTCCATTTCCTAAACAGATTCTTATTTCGTTCCATTAATTCTGTAAGTGCTGGAAAACAGGGGCTTGGAACAGAAGTACAGGTTGAGGAACACAGTGTGAGCAACACTGTAATAATTGTACCTTACCATAAAAAATAGCTTTACTTTCTGCACTTATTTTTCATATCTTTGTTCTTGTTTGTTCATGTCTAGCAGGGCTCCCTTGATGGCTCAAACTCTTTGTAGCATATTGGGAAGGACATAAAATATGAAGTAATACAGTCTTTGGGCTAATACATTTTCAAAAATGTTTCATGCCTCATTTCTCACGTAAATTCTTAGGTTGCATTCAGCCTTCAAAGTGTCATTCATATTCATGAAGAAAAAAGGCTAGTGTTCATTACTTTCACTGATAAGCTATAAGCACTGTCAGGCTTGCCCACTAGGGACTGCATCAGTGCCCCAGGGAAAGTCTATTCTCATGGTGTTCCTATCACGAGGACATTGTAACCAAGAAATGGATTACGGGCAGATGATGAAAGTGTATATAGTCTTGTCTTTGCTTGGTTCTGAGGATCCTCCCATTTTCTCTGCATTGTTAATCCAATTCAAACTCACACCCTTGGGGCTCAACATCCCAGGCAAAATGAGGTGAACCAAACAAGACTCTTTTTAGAAATGCATCAGTGACACTTGCTCCTCAGCTGGGGTGTTGCTGCTGAGGAAAGTCTTCTGTGGCTTTCCTGCTCATTGAGAAAGGAGAGCCAAGATTTAGGATGAGACCCAAGCACCCCATGATATAATGCATGGCTCTGCTGCTGTACCACATACTGTGATGTCTCCAAGATGTTACTAAGTCCCAGATATCTAAGGAAATTAAGACACCTCGATATCAAACTGATTTCAATGGATGTCAGCTGGTGTCTGTCAGCCATTGCTTTTATATGCACACAGTACTGGGTTGAAAGACTGCTGAGCTCTCAATCTGTATTCAGTGACACAATACTAATTATGTTTATTCATCTTATTTATGTTAGATTTTTTTTTTATTTTACTTTTTTTACCATCTAGGTGATAAACTATGAGCAGTGGATTCCACCACGAGTTCACAGTTCAGGTGTGGCTGGTAATATTGAAATGGTGAGTTGCCATGAAAATTGTTCATTTTTTTTTCATCAGCAGCTAGCAGCCTGGAAGAACATGCTGTTTTAGTAGGATTTCCTTTATGGTATGTTGTTTCTCCAAAAGTTGAAAGATCTTTATCCATATCCATGCTATTAATCACGATATTACTTTAACTTTTATAGAATATCTTATTATTGCTCTGTGATTCCCCGGAGAAAATCTGCCTATAATCCTAGCCTGCTTAGTTTGACTCTGCAGTCATTTTTGAGTAGCAGGAGTTCCAGACTAAAATAATGGGGATATTTAAAGGTCAGATATGTATGGGCAGGAGCACATGAAAGAAGTTTGTACAGTGCTTGTCTATATGTTGGTTGACCATGACTTTACTGACATTTTTTAACATAAAATTTATCCAAATTCAGTGCATTTTACAGAACTAACTCTTTGTATAAATAGAGCAGAAAGTTCTCTATCATCATGAACTATTTTAATATTCACTATGTGCAGCAAGGGTATACTGAAACTTTCCAAAAATTTCTATGGTACTATAATGATAGCATCATTGACACAGTAAACATACAGTAATTTTTGTCTTCTAACTATTGCACTGTACTCTGAATTTAAGTGCATAGGTAATCATAATTAAATCATTGCAGTTCTTTGGGAAAGGCAAACCAGTTGAGGAAAAACCACAGAGATTAGACTCTGCCATGACTAAATTCTTTATGCTGAGAAGTGACATGCTGTGCAAGTACTTTTATTGAAATTAATGCTGTTACATGCAGGAAAGAGAGTGCTCAACAGGACTGAGATTGCTGGAATCTGACCAACAGTGTTTTACACTTAGCTTCCAAATTGCTGTATTTCTGTCACCAGGTTAATCCTCATAACACCTCAGTGAGCAATGATTTCTAAGGTATTTAGAATATCTTAGGATAAACTGGAAACAGTTTATCAGACACAATTTAGGTCTTTTTTTTCTGTAATACATTTTTATAAGTGCATTTTTAACATGTTTTTTTTTTGTCCATAAGTATTCATGCACAGTTCGTGCAAATTATTTGCAACTAAAGGGCAGCCTGTGATTTATTTTTTTACACAATTCCTTTTTATTTGTGGTGTGACATGATTTTGCATGACGAAAACTCATTAAGAAGGGAAATAAAGAATATTCTTGTTTGTGAGGGAATTCTTTCCTTATAGAAAGATCTATCCTTTGCTGATAGATTGGGCAAAACACAAGCACAGCTACAATATCCAAGTGAGCAAATGCTCTGACCCTAGAACATGGCGGGGGGGAAATTTAAAAGTCTTTAGATGTGTTTTAAATGAACAGCTTTTTATGAGTGGAGACTTACTGCTCTGTGCACTGGTCTTCAATATTCCCCCATAGTTCCTTTCGGAACATCCTTTCCCTTCCACAGAGAAGGAAGGTACTGGAAAGTAGCATACTCCAAATCAGTTATGTTATTGGTCCAACCAGTAGTGTTGCACATTCTGTCACTGCACTTCCTTCTCTCATATCCTGGACAGCGGCAACTAGAGATACCAGAGTCCAGGTAACAAGAACAGCAAGAAGAAAATTGCCTGAAAGCAGAGCATAACATTTAGCCTTTTTTTCCCATTTTTACGCATGCTTTCACTAAGCTGTGGCTGAGGGTTGCCAGGACAACACACCAAAACTGTGAGACCAGGATGGTCAGTTCACCTGATAGTCTGTCTGGTTTCTACATCAAAGAATGTTTTACCTCTGTTTGGATAGGCAGCTAAACTTCTGGATTTGAACACTTAGGTAAACCAAAATAAAATACTGTAAGTTTAAAAGCTGTTCCATCACTAACTGATACTGCTTGAGCTTTTTTCTCCATAAAAGGGGGTTACTGTATTTATTATTTAGGCACTTATGACATTTCACCAACAATAGAATCTACCAAATGAGTGCTTTTAAGGTAAAGAGGATTAGGGTTTGCCATTAATAAAATTACCTGAATAGATTCTCTTCCATTTATCATGATGTCTCCATGATGGAAATCCCAGATCATAACTCAAAGTCATCATGTTGCTTTTGTATCGTTACTTATAAGTGAACAAATGATTATTACTACAAGAGATCTTCTATTAGAGCAATATTAGCATTTTAAACCCACTGTGATTTATTTTGCAAAGACATCTCACAATGAGAGACTGAAAAATTACACCTCAATTTCTCTCTTTAGCTAAGCTAAAACTGCAGTCTTACTATCTTGAATTTGGAAGAGGGGAGAGGGGTCTTGAAATACAAATCAGAACATGACTAATCTAAGGACGCTTGGATTTGGCCCACAGTGGATGATGAATACTCAGATACAAGCTGTAAAAGGACCCTAAGCTGACAAGACCTTTAAGGTGGATCTGCTGAGACCTTGTGCTACAGTGAAGATCCTCAAGAAGACCTAAAGGGTTTTAAGCTCAAAACCACTAGGTTTTATTAGTCTACAAAATAAAATCATTCATTCTTCAAATAGCACAAATTGAAAGCACCTAGGTTTTGTCTATCTTAGTAACTAGCACAGAGTAATATGTGAGTATCAGTACAGCAGTTGGTGCTGATGAGCTGATGTTCACACTATATGCATTATGGGGGATCGACCTGTGTTCAGATCCTCTCTGTTGGACATCCAATAGTAGCTGGAGTTCAGCAGTTGGACTTGCATCTTAATTTCATCTGCTATGAATTCAGTTTGTGGCATTTTGAGACCAAAAGGCAGCTTACAGGG
>VYZW01040121.1:9548-112089 GCA_013401315.1 Balaeniceps rex | reverse complement strand
ACACTAGCTTGAGTTTTGTAACAGTATATCTTGCAAGTGGGGATTTTAGCTAAATAGAATTGTACAACAGTGGGTCCTCTGTGCTGGGGACAACTTGTTTTTAGAGTAGTTCCTAGTTTTGTATCACATTTCAGATCAGAAAGGCAAAACTCACAAACGCAGAGATAACTTTCAGCGTTAATCCGTGAGTCAGTAGCAGCTGGGAGAGCAAGAAGGTCTGCGGTATGATAAGCAAGTTGGCCTCTCATCGTACCTGACGGCCTAGGGCCATAAGACACAGGAATTCTAAAGTGATGCTGAGCTCAGGTTATTTTCTCAAGTCTCCTATAGATCACTGATCTGACTGTGCAGCAGTTCTTCATCTGAACTTGTTTTGCCAGCATTAATTTAACAGCGCATGCATTTGTTGTACTAAGCATTTGTGTATATGATTATTTTTAAACCAATACTAGCAAAATTAATTTAAACTATCTGATGAACTACTGCTCCAGCAAAATCATTGCTTGGGCTGAAACACATGAGGAAATTTAGATTTCAGCAACTACTTTGTAACTACAACATACATACTGGGAAGGGGTGGGAGAGGAATTATCCAGAAAAGCTTTCCAAGCTTTTCCAGTATTTAAGCTAAACTCATGCTCTCTGCAACTATGCAGCAATATGACATTTAATTAGCAAATTTTCATGTTCAGTGCAGAACCAGTACAATTTTCCAGGCTTTTGAGGAAACAAGACAAATTTACCAAATGGAGAATAAATCTTGGGTTTGGCTCAGATGTCTGACCCAGTACAAAATCCTTTCCATCTCCCTAATTACTATTATTATTTGTTTTTTATGGAGTCCTTGGCTTTTTCATTATATAGAATGCAACAGACAGCACTTAGAAAAAAAGTGTGCTGTTTTCTCTATGAGTTGCAACATATTATAACAAAGTATTTTGCATTTTTAAAGATACATTAGAAGATGCTTATCTCTCTGAAGAGGATGAAGCAGCACTAACTTCTTGCATGAAACTGACAAAACCTCAGGAAAAGAAGACCTGTAAAGACAGCGTGAGGAGAAAAGAAGAGACTGAGACTAGGGCAGATTTTATTTCTGCAACTCTGGGCCGCTCATATGCTTCCAGACTTAATAACTTAGGAACTATTTCAATCCATTCGGAAACCGAATTTCACTTGTGGAGTGACTGGAAGCCATTTCCTGATAACCAGCTCTGTCCTTGTGACTTCTTGATTTCAAAAATAGAAGAATGGGAAAACTGTACTTGCTCTTCTCATCAGCCACATCTTGCATATTCCCTAACTGATATGGATCTACAGTACTCCTGGGTAAGTGGAAGTGGTTTCTTTTGTGCTGATAGGCATAAAAAGTGGAAACTTTTTGCTCTGATTCAGCATTAAAGAGATGCTGTCATCTTCCATGTGGTTATGAAATGCAACAAACCAAATTTAGATTTCAGGTAAATGGATGTGAATGCATTGTTCAGGCTAACACCAGGGCTTCACATAGCCCTAGGTAGCTCATTTTTAATCATGCAGACATCAGCAGCATTGAGATGGAAGGCTTTAGGCTATTCTGTTTCTCATCAGACACACTGTTTTTTTCATCTGTACATTAAATACTCATCCTTCCAGGCTTAGGAAACTTTCTGGAAGTCTGGGGTAAGTCAGTAAGGGCCAATGAGCCACTGGGTTTGGATCACGCCCCTAGAGGTCACTGCAATACTAGTAAAGGACACTAGAGCTATTTAGACAAATATCAGAGGTTGGAGAGGCATTGGTGTTTCTGCCTTCTTGGATCAGCTCAGCTGGTGGAGCCTATTTTTGCAATTACTTTTGTGGCATCAAAAAGATTTTAGGGCCAGATACAAAGGAGCAGAGTTTAATCTTGGTCTGAAATTATCTTTCTGGATAGCTACCTGGAGGAGGCTTTTCTATTTTAATTGCTTGCTTTTTTTTAAGGGCTATTTAAAACTAGAAAAAGAAAAACAAGAAAAACTTTAGTTGGTGAGATATGCAAAATATGGACACTGCAATGAGGCTTTTCTCCCTCTCCTCAGTGGGCACAGCAGGTCTTCTGGCACTCCACATAGTGGTAAGCACATGGAGGGAGACTGGTTGACTGAAATGTATCAGGGAAGATGTAAAGAGTAGCCTCTTTTCCCTTTATGCCCGTTCCCTCTACAGTGCTCCAGGGACACAGCTGGTTCTCACTGCGCAATAAGGCCAGCCCCCAGGAACGTGCATCTAAACCACAGGAGGCAAGATACCTGCTGAAACCTGCCAGCTGAGTGCTCAAATGGAGACCTGAGCAACCATAACCTTAGATCAGAGAGCGTCCTGCTGAAAACAGCATTTTCTCTAACATGTGCTTCATATGTCATTAGGAAAGGTACACATGCATAGAAGTGTGGGTCAATATACCAACCATATTTCTGAATATATGGAGACAGTCATTCAGTTTCTTTTCAATGACACAGTCGCTCACATAACAACAGGCAGAACCTGAAACACGGGATTTATCTAGCTGAATGTAGCCCAGAAGATTTTCCTCGGATTTGACACAGAAAATAGAGAGGCTAAAGCTTTGATTGATGGAACTGTAATTAGAAGAGAGAGAAAGCAAACTACCCCTAAAAAAGGCTGAGAAAGGTACAGCAGTGAAACCCTGGACAGCCTCAGCACTGCAAACTCTCAGGGAGAACCCCTGGAGACAGACATTCGGGGCAGAGCATTGGCAGAAATAGGCTGGGAGCTGTGAACAAAGACTGTGCTCTGTCGGGTGAGTCGTCCTGCCTGCCAGTAAATAGGACTCTGTAGAAATCAAATTGTGGGAGGGATGCTGGGCTCCATCACATGCCTGCTCCTAATGAAAGCGACTTTCAGTATCCCAAGCTAAGTCTAAAGTCCCAGGGCAAAACAGTAATAATAGATGTGTCGGTCAGATTTATGAGAGCATAAGTGTCAATTCAAATAATTTTATTTCATTTTGTCACAAACAGGCTGTTAATGTTCTCTACCCTGGTGAGATTTGTCCTACCCATGTTACTATTAAGTGCCAGCAAGAGGTTTAGTGCTTTTTTTTTTCTGCATTGTTGTTTATTTTGCCATCTGTTTTCCTGATGGGCTCCCTGACTTTAATGTATCTCTGTGGGCTTAGTGTCTTTAGATTTAAATTACAGGCAATGGCAAGACATCTCATTCTTTCCATTTGCATTTTACCAACTGGCTCAATTGAAGATTACAAAGACTGGATTTTCAGTTTTGCTTTTTCAAGAATCAAACAAGCCAACACTGGTGGTTTTACTATGAGGGGATCAGACATTGGGAATGATGCAGATGTTCTTTCTGATGTTGATTTACTTATTAGAGTAAAACCAATATATTCTATAATACTCTTTCTGATTCTATGAGTAAAGTGTCATTTAATTTTCTTGGCTGATCTTGGCTTGGCTACGACTCTGTTGTCTTTGCTGCAGCATGATGTAGAGGAGATAGCCTGAGATATGCTGCTGAAATGCTAGTTGGTATGTCCTCAGTTGAGGCAAACAGGCAAAACTGGTAGATGCAAGACTAAGGTCCAAGACTCTGCTATTCCATCAGCAAACTGTGGCTGCTGGTTTGGGGGATAGACAAATATCTAGGTTGGACAGATATTATGCAGACAGCAACACACGCAAAGCTGATTGAGCCTAGCCTTAATTAAAGCTCGAATTGCAGATAGTAAATTAAGTAGTGCTCTCCTGTAATCACAAGGAAAAAGACCTGTATCTCTTCATGACAGATTGCTGTTTAGAGAGACAAAATATGAGTGATCCTAATTCCTTTCCTCCAGTTTCTTCCCTTTACTCCTTTCTTTCTCTTCCTTTCTTCCTCCTCAGCACTTTACATGGCCTCCCTCATGGTACTTCATATTGCCATTGTTTGTTTCACCTAAAACAATAAAAAGGCTGACAGAGATCATCCAAGCTGGTCACCTAAACAAGAACTGTGAGAACAGACTGCAAGAGTCACATCCATCTTCAGCTACAACAGGCTCACCAAACTCCTCCAGCTACTGTTCCTTCAGTTAAGCGCACAACAAACACCTGTGTTAGCTGACTGCCTCCGGCACAGGCACATTGGAGACAACTCAAATCTCACCCATCCTGCCCACCTTCATGTATTATGAAAACATTTTAGAAGTCTGTATTTCTGTCCTTTAATTAAATACAGAACTGAGTGTGCTGCATTACCATTTTATAGCCACGCTGCCACCGTTAGCAACTTTGTGCAAAGTTAACTTAGGTCATTTTTTTCTACATTGTTCAGCTGTTTAAAATATAATTAGTGGTTGGTCAAAATTTGCTAGGGGCAACAGAGAGCATTGCTTTTTTTGGTGTGTCAGGATTGCCATGCGAAATTATTGTTACTAATATTCTTCCTAAGAAGGTGTAATTTGTAAATAGTTCTTCTTTAGAAAGTGGAAGAATATATTTATGAAAATACTGAATACTTCAGCAAAAAAGAAAAAAAAATCCCTGGATAAAGAAACTACTATGCTGCATATTTTCATATTACCACAAAGTATACTGGGGAGAGAAATGAGTGACCCAGGCCAGTGTTTGCAATGAATCAGCTGAAAATCAGGCAGAGGACGGAAGAAAAGATTGTCCAGATACCACTTTAACAACTGCTTGACCTTAATGTGAAAGGTTGTTGGTTTTTATACTTCTTTTTATTCCTCAAGCTTAGCCCTGTAAAAAACAGTTCAGCTGTCTGTTTCAGACTTTTTTTTTCTCTTTTTTTAAAAAACTGGTTACTAGAAGCTGCCCTTCTGCTATTCATTTGGTAAGATCTTCACTACCCTAACAAAGTAGTATACTTAGCAGTGCCATGTCCATATGACTTTTATACAAGCCATTTCAGCCTTCTGTTGCTTTTTCTTAATCTGTGCAATCACATAAGATTTTTGCGACCTCATGTAAGGCATGGAAAATCTAGAGTCAGAAGCTTGGAAAGTACAGGAGCATGATGGGCTTGACTGGCCCTGAAACAGGTAGAGTGGAGCACATAGTGGGGTCACAACTGAGGGATCCTCTTCACAAAAGGGTTCCCAGGCTGTCTTGGACAGCCTGAGATAGAGAGAGAAAAGCTGATGGGTCCCTTTCTCCTTTCCCTCAATGCTTTAACATGCTACTTCACTGGCTGACTCACTCTCCCAATAACTGTGCAATATGGAAGCTGTGTTTGTAGGATGACGCAGGCATCCTTGTCATGATCCAAACTGTGCTGCCCAGGGAGGATTGTGGAGGTTCTGTCATTCCCTTGGGCTAAATTAGGGTGAAATGACACCAAATGATCAATTAAACACTTTATTGATGGTAAAAGACAACCTGAACTTGGAAAGCATAATGGTAGGCAACCTGAACTGGGAAAGCGTAACTATAGGCAATGTGGGTTCTAACTGAAATATTTGTAAGAGGAAAGGAAAAGGAAGAAAAGGGGGGAGAGAGAGAGAGATATCACCACCCTTGGATCCCGCAATGTCAATCGTAAATGTGGCAATCCTCCCATGGTGGGTGTGCATGTGGCAGTCCTCCAGTGGTGGGCGCGCTGCTCTTGGAGCACAGGGCCTCTGGCTGCGCCGGCAGCACCAGCACTGGATGGGAGAGGCCGGTCTGGAGCAGCAGCCATGTGGAGCCCTCCAGTGGTGGGGGCACGCCCGTGGCTCCTCGGAGTTTTGTCTTTTATAGGCTAGTCCCCGCCTCTAGTCTCACCCCCTTGAAGACTTGTTCCAGAATGTTCATCTTCTGTGCAGGCGCCATTGTGGGGGGGGCTCGCAAGGGGTCTTTTGGGTGGTCATGAGCCCCCTCCTCAAATGAACTCTGTATGACCTCTAGCCATATATAGCGAGTTGCAAGGCACATCAGAAGGTGGAACTGCGCATCCTCCAACATGCCTCCCGGCTCCGTGCCAATCCAGTTGGCTTCTCACCTGTGGTGCTATGCAGACCCTCATTTGTCACTATGGAGACCTTAACTTGTCTCTATGCAGACCTTGTCCCGCCACGATGTTTGAGACATCAACGTGCATTAACTCTTTCAGTCTCTCACAATCCTTTACAGGAAAGGGAGAGGAGGCAACATCTGTTGGAGACAAATCAGCAGAGAGCTACTGGAAGTGGGTTTCTCTTCTTGCAGTATCTTAGAAATATGGTTAGGTTTAACAGAAAAAGGATTTAGTCATTGATACCATAAGAATATTTATCTGTTGCACCCTGTGTTTGGTATTCAGTGAGAATGAAAAGATGAGGGTCATTTCCCAAGACCTGGGATTTTGGTGAGGAGAAAGAAAAAAATCTAAGGGTGCTGCAGAGCAAGATATCTTTTCTCTCCCATTTTCAGGTTAAGAGGAGAATAGAAAGCTTCAAAAGATTCGTTTCTATCCAATATAAATGCATTACATTGTGGTGGAATGAACAATAAGTTTGGGAAAACTGCAAGCGACTTTATGCCAATGCTTGTGTTCATTCTCTCCATATTCCTCTTAGGAATGTCTTATGGTCTTATCATGGTTAGCCCTGCTATTGTGGCCATGGTTCTCTGCCATTTCACTGACCTTGTGGCTTTTTTCCTTCCTCCTGTTCTGACTTGCTTTCTTGCCAGACAAGCCATTTCTCAGCATCTCCCTTTGACCCTTAGTAGACATGTCTAGTTTGACACTTATTTTTTTGTTGAAGAAACACTCTTCTCGGCTCTATTTTTGGACATTTTCTTGTCCTAACTTTTCCTGACATATTCTACTTAATAAGTTCTGGTTCCTGGTTGCCCCGTAACAACCTTGCTTGCTTGCTATGATTGCTTTTACCCTGCACTCTCTACTGCCTCTGCTGCTCCTGATCATCTTGGTTCTCAAAGAGGTGCTGTATATTGCCTTGAGGTTTACACAGGTTATTTGATCTCTCGTGATACCAGTGATTGACCATTGTTCTCTAGGTTAGTGGAGTGAGAAGGAAGAGTATGGACAGCTGGTAATGAACAAACAGGACAGAGGGTGCTGTTCTCTAGCAAAATGTGCTTCAAAGCTGAAAGCTGCATTTGACCATTTACACAGCCCAGAGAATGGTTGTGGGCAGATTTCTACTTCATTTCAGCCAGCAGTTTCTCCTGCACACTAGAATGCTGTGGGCTTTAATGGACTTTCTGGCTGCTCAATTTTCTTAAGCAATTCAACTGTTTTCTGCATTTTTTTTTCTTTCTTCAGCTAATGTCTTTCTCTTGAGAGACACCTGAACATGCCTTAGAAGAGCTTTCTCAATTACATTTTGAATCCTCATTTGGCACAAATATAGCACTAAAAAGAATGCCTGGAAATCCCCAAATTGCTTTTCTGAGACACCAATTTTCAACTGCTCTGGTCACTCTAGCTGCTTCAGTGTCAGCAATAAGTGGTTCTCTTAAAAGCTGTAGCTCTTAGTCGTTCCTATTTCAGAGACAACGTACGAAGCCAGATCCTCACCAAGTATAAATCTATTTTCTACTGGTGTTAGGAAGCCCTGCTCAGCTGTACCCAAGCTCAGGCCCAAAGTCTTTGCTGAAAGAGCAGCTGAAAGGGTGGCAGTAAACAAAGCAGTCAAGACCATGATGATGGGTGTTCAGGTGATAAGCTGTGGCTGAGACATGAAAACAGAATTTGTTTTCTAAGAGATGAAACTGTCCCCAGCTGCTTCTCTTTCATCTTATCATATCTTCATTTACAAGTGCCCTGACAGGTTTCCTGTTGCTTTTTGTAACATTCTAGCTGATTTCACCTGTTACCCTGCTCTCCCCACCAGTTCGCCACCTCAGCCCTTCACCCTGTGTATTCAGCACCTCTCTTGAAGGGTAAAGAGATAGCTAGAAACCCCCCGTGCTCCCCAGACTGCAGTCTTCGAAGATACACGAACTGATAGACAAAAAGGAACAGTGCTACAGCTAAATCTAGCACATGGTTAAATTCAAAGGAACTCACTGTTTCCCAGTTCAAACCCTGTCCCAGAACCTTGTGAAAGCTTATTTTGAATTTTAAGCCCTGTGAGGGGGTGGGGATTGAGATATATTTATACATGCCTGTTGTAGTCAAATGCTGGTGAAATTTGAATGGCTTTGATTTTAAAACTGGGGAAAAGTCAAGATCCACGACTGAATTTTCAGTGTTTACTTTTTCTGGAAATACCAAGCGAAATATTGACTCAGCCAAAAAGATACAAATGCTAATGAACTTAAGAGCACTCATTTTCCTGATGCTTCAGTGTCTGTAAAGTCTTTTGTCTCCTGTAACAGGGAGCTTTATTTAATAAACTATTACATCACAAAGTTGGTAAATATTGTATGTCTTGCTTCAGTTAAATACAAAAAGTGAGAGAAAAACACCTCTTAAAGCATAAGGCTTCATCCTTCAAGCTTTGTGCTTGGAAAAGGGAGTCCAGCCTCACTATAGCTGCACCATCGCACTGTGCTGATAGCAAATATCTTCCAGGGCCATTCTGCATCTTACAGTGGTTTTTGCTACTTCCTGCATAGTAATGTGAAAAATTTAGAAATTTAGTGTTTTCATCTGTGGTGATTTTGAACATGCAGTCTCAAATCAGGTTTTAAAAAACATGAAAAATCTGATGCCGCTGCTCTTCATTATGGTAACTCTTGATCTATCTTATATTTTTAATACCTTACTGGAATTTTCATAGCTATATAGGGAATTATGTCACATTTTCCATTAATCTTAGAGGCACATATACCTAACTCTACTAAAAAGCTTAACAGTTCCAAACTTTTCCCTCCAAACATTGCTGGGCTTTTCTGTAAAGTTGGATTGCTAGTTCTTGCTAGTATATATAAGGCAGAACAATAATTAAGTGAATTTATTCGCAGTAAAAGATATTTTAAAATACCACAACATCTTTAATATGGTTAACAGATAACTGCAGAAGAACATTTCAATTCACCTCAGCAGATTTCATGGGTTTGCTTCTGACATAGCTGTTAGGTACTGCAGAGCTACAGCTAGAGAGAGAAATGAAAGGTTATTTTGGATTACTGTCATGAATGTAGTATGAAGGGGAATATAATTGTTGAAAGTGCAGGGAAAATTTCATATACTTATTCTTCGTAAATGGCATACGAATCCTTAATAGAAAAAAGGAATGTTACCTACTTCATGAAACACGATTAAGAGTCAAAATATAATTAAACTAAGTGAAGTTGTTGATAAAAAACTGTCTGATGAAAGAATGACTTCCTGTTAGCATCTTTTAGAATTGCCAAAATGATGCACTTTTGCATACTAAAAGAAATAGATTGCATTGTCTGTCTGCTGCTCTATATACCTACGCTGCGATAATATTATCCTTCTGTGGATCTGCTGTCGGTCCAGTATTTTATAACTGACATTTTTCTTCTTGTTTTTTTTATATTAAAAAAATTATAAAAGCTATCATTTCTTCCCATACACAATACAAAGCCAAAAAAAAGTATACATTACACTGCTTGAGCAGTGCTCCTACCTAACGAATCAGCTAATACAGGCTGTGTTTTGATCCTGTGTTGTGCTAATGCATTAGCTCCTGGTGCTGGCAGGTTTTGACCAATGCAGCCATCAGGTGCCTTGGGATCTGCCTATCCGAGAGTACAACTTTTTAAGTGCAATTTATCTCCTTACACAAAGTAATGCAGTTTTACTTCTGCATAGATTCACTTCTGAAACCTGAACTTTGGCCTGATCTTGTGCTTGTTGAGTTGGTGACAAGCTCCCCATTTGTAGTCAAAATGTTTAATCTTCAATGTGCTTGCATTAGCTCAGTATACCTTTTATGTGTGCTCATCTTTACTCAGGAGAAAAAGCAAGCTTAGCTTCAGATTTCTTCAGTGTCCCTGATGAAGCTGAAATTAAAGTGCTACCCACACAACTAATTTGGTAAGGATTTTGAGGCTAAGGCTTCGGTAAGGAAGCCACAACCTAAGATGATTCAAAGATCCTTACTGACCTTAAGTTACAAGAATACATAGGTGGTAGGTAGCAGTGCATAGAACAATGCCTGATATTCCTTGTCTTCTTCCCTAGCTAATTCAAATGACTTTTCTGTTGGTGAACAGTAATTTTCTGGAAGTTCTGAGCTGGCTCAGGAGCTGATTATGTTTGTTTGCTTGTTTTGTGGGTGTAGGTTGAGCTAGTTATTCTCTTTGGTAAGTCATTTTTGTATGCTTTAAAGTCTTCCTGTAAAGCCTATTTGTGAAATAAGCCTTTCATAAATCAGAAGAAATTAGTTCTGTTTTCATCTCCCTCACATAGAAATGTAGGAAAAGTCACATGATATCAGTGCTCAGCAATGGCATAAATGGAAGAGTGAGGATTTGCAGTGCCAGAAAGGCATTAAGATTTCCGGGGCTGCAGCATTATTATAATGAATGTGTTCCAAAGTCCAGTAAAAGAAGTACTTCTGTTGTGACATTCTCCAAAAGCAGGGTATGTCTTGCATAATTTCAAACTTGTTTTTAGAAACTGAAAATTTAATTTGAATACTGGGTTTTCATCCAACTTTGAAAAAATAATTGTGGGTAAAATGAACAAGAATAGGGCCTGAAAAATAAGATTGGAAGTGAAACAATGGACACACAGTGGACACAACCTCTAATTCCGCTATGTAAATACTTTTAGGTATATGAACAGATCATTAGAAGCCAAATACCAGTGCTTTTCAGAAAGAACTTGGGCAATGATTTGTATCTGAGTATTCTCTTTTATTTTGAAAGGAATTCACCTATGGTAATGAAATTTCTGGACTGACTTTCTGTAGACATTTAACTGATTGAAGAAGTTCACCTTCCCTAATACATAAGCAAAGCAAATTGGAAACTTGAACATAACATAATTCTTGCTGGAAGTACTTACACTCCAATCCATTTGAAGAAATCTGGCTGAATATCTTTTGTGAAAGGACCAGATTAATTAGGTTAAATGACATGAAACTTCTTGTTCACTTCTACTTACAACTTACGTTTGATAGCATACCACAAGAAATGACGACAGTGTGTGGGAAATGGGCAAATCAGGAGTTCAGATAGTTTAAGATCATGAGGCAGAAACTTTTGCAGATATTTTGAGGGTTTCTATATTTAGTTCTGGATTGTGTAGGTGTTTTAATACCTAGATTTCCTTCCTCACAGATCATCCTTGCTTCCACAGAACTCCTCTAAAAATTAATCAGAATGGCAATACGTGTGGCTTCAGTTACAACAGGGGACTAGTGTGTTAGCTGCCATGCTAGCTCACAAGACAGTTCTTGTTCTCAGATAAATACAGATGACAGCTCACATCCTACAGCAAGACATGTACAGGTGGAAAAGGGCAAAATAAGTTAATTCTGGCCATTTTAAGATAGGCAGGATATTATTAAGGTTTTTTAGTCTGAAAGCCTTGAAGTCAAACTCCCAAAAGTTCACTTGCAGCTATATTCGCTCAAATTCTCTGCACATCTAACCACAGGGTCAAAAACTGAGGATTACATGCAGTCAGTGATCAACTGCAAAGTAAATAAGTTCTAACAAAATTTCTTAGCATATCACTGAACTATAATGACAAAATAAATCCTTATTCCAGTTCTTCATAGCAGCATAGCTTCGTTAAGTCTGTGAATCATGATCCAGTGATTAAGAATGTAGATAATGCAGATTCAATTCCTTGCACTTCTACAGACCTCTTGTGTGATATTAGACAAATGACTTAACTTGTCTGCCTCAGGCTTCATTTATAAAATGGGGATAGTATGTTATTTTACACATCAGACGGTTGTTGGAAGAGCAAGAGTACACATACCAACTTGTGCACCAGAAGGGCAGGAGTTCAAACAGTTTATTTGCAGGCTCTGACACCGCCATTCAGATTCATCCTTTGCACTGAATGAGACAGACATTCAGTAGAGAAAATATGGTAAATATTAAAGCTGCATCATTAAAACTGCATCATAAACCATATAGGCATAGGGGTGAGATTCAGGTATCACAGATACCATTAATTCTGCCTTCCCTTGGCTTTAAAACTTTGTTTTCTTAATCTAATGAGTTTGCGTGTGTATGGTACACGAGGGTGCTATTTTTTAGGGTTTTGGGTATTATTATTTAGGTTTGTAGAGGTGTTTGAACCCAAAGATGTTTCAAAGATTTTTGTGAACTTTCACCTCCCAAACTAGAGGAGCATAACATTAACATTTCTCTTCACCAGTATATATATTTTTATATATATATTTACATATATATACATATATTTACAAAGTTACTTGCTGTAAACTAACAGCCCTATATCTAGCTTTCAGAGTTTTGCTGCTCCTGGAGTGAGACTCCACTCGAGTTTGCTGTCTGTAGCTCAGTAGAACTTTTAGCAGATCATGGAGCTGTTGGAGGGAAAAGTTTTATTGCCTTTTCATCAACTTCTGTTTTCTGTGGCAGCAGCAAGGCAAAGGAGACAGAAAACACTCAAGATAAAAGAAGTAAAAAGGATCAGATAGGTGAGAGTATGAAGTAAAAAAAGACTCTCTAGAGAAGCAGTATGCAACAAGTGAGTCAAAAGCTCATATATACTTTGTGGGGAAGTGAGAGGGGAAGGAGCTTGATAATACAATGAAAAAAGATCAAGGTTGGTGGAGGGAATCCTGAAGAAAAGTGGGGTGTTTTTGAAGAGGCAAAGCATCCATCTCTTTCCACAGAGCACAGTTTCAGAGACAGCCTCCCCTTTCCATTCCCTTCTCTCCCCACAGACAAGTTACTAACATGTAAGTAACTACCTTATAACTACTGAGTACTGTGACTGTCCCTGTGAGTGCTTTCAGCCCACAGCCTGAGATAAAGCATGTTATCTTAAATCCTTAATGAAATAAATTCATGTGACTGTGCTTCACTTCATCTTGGTGATGGGCTAAGAGCATGTTCCCACCCTGTTAGTGAGGCTCAGCTGACCTGGGGCAACTTACTCAATCATGACCATTGAGCCCTGGCCCAAAGTGTCCCATGGAGCCCCAAGGGAGGCAAGCAGGGCACTAACCATGGCTGGCAGAGGGTGCAGCAATCACCTGGCCAGTCATCCCCAGTGAGGGACTTGGTGCCAAAATCCATCAGGAAAAGTGCCTCCTCTTCTTTATGGAGGAGCTCAGCGTGGCTGCAGCTTGCCCACCCTCCATCACCCCTGCACCAGAGCAAGTGGCTGATGGATTGGGGTAACCACCTACACCTGCCAGACACACATACAGAGCAGGAGCCAGACCTCCCTGCAGCGAGGTTCAGGCCTGGAATTGAGCATGAGAGCAAATCAACCGCTCAAGTCTCATTCCCAGTATGTGTGATTTGGCAAGTCTGCTGATGGAGCTAGCCTAATCCGCATCCTGCTTGATTTTGAAGGTATTGCCATTAATGTTAGCACCTGAATCAAGTGTTGCAACAGATAAGCCCACAACACAGAGTGTTTTAAGAAAAGAAAATCAAATGCAAGATTGAAACTAATCACCTATTCTTGATGATGAAGCATTTTTGTGTTTCTGATGGCTATTAATCAGGTATCATATCAGTTAGATAATTAGAAAGAAAGTTTTAAAACCAATTACAAATAAAGCCATCTTGTCCCTCTCTGTCCCTTCCAAATTTTGATTTTCACCCACTTGAAACCATGTTCAAGAAGAAAGGAAGAACAGCACTTTCCTCTAGAAGCAGAATGAAATTGAGGCCCTGCAAGAGAATATGCAGTGTAGCACACTTTATTCCTTTTCATGTTAGCATTTGCACAGCAGTCTTAACGCTGTGGTGGTGCAGCAACTTGACACTCTGACATCAGTGAAGACATTCAGCAGGAGATGTTTACTGGTAAAAGATGGCTCAAACTACAAAGAGTTTCCTGACAGCAGGCTGCGCATTAGAGTTAATCAGAATTTACTTCTGTTGATCTCAATTCTAATCAGAGGTAGGCAGGCAGACTTCATGTACATACCTTGAAAAAATCCCCTGCTGCACTGCCAGTGCTTGTGCATTAAGCTGGTCTTCTAAATGCCAAATGAAGCATGTCATGTTTTGTGTATGAGATTAAAGCAGAGAGCCTAAATTTATTTTTATATCAGTTCCCTTTATTAAAAATCTCATATTTGGGTTTTCTGAATAGGTGTGCAAGGCAACTGTCACTCTCTATGTGTAAATGCATTTCTAGCAGGCTGAGCTTCAGATGGATAAATATAAAACAACAGTCATATAAACCTGCAAATTACGTGGGATAAAATGCCCTTGTAGCTGATTAGTAATTGCAGTATTCACTAACAGAATCCATTGAGATGTTCTAGGCATAAGCATTGCGATGTAGCTTTGAGGTACATTTTAATATTCACTCTGAGAAACAGCGTGATGTTCACTTACATGCCTGAACCCACAGCAGCATCGTCCTGCCAGTTACTTTCTGTTATTCGTCACAGACAGTAAAGTGTATTCTGCTTACAATAAACTGCACAGGAAAACCACCAGTGACGCACATATTTCTGTTGGAAATTATTACACGGATGCTGGATAAGCCTGTGGCTGTGTTTTACAAGACACCAACCTTGCTGACTTTGAGTTTTCCCAACAGGAATGCCTAGCAGATATAGATACAACTTTGGCTCTTACGCTTCAAGGTAATAAGAAAGGGATTTGTTCAATGGGTGAAAGCCAATCTCCTTGAGAATCCTTCTGTCACAATAGTATAGATTTTTATTAGCGTTAGTGCTAACCTGACATAGTGCGGGTATGACTGATCTGTTCATCTACTGCTAATGCAAGAGAATGTGTTGGGATCAAAGTTTGAGCTAAGTTCTTGGTACTTCATTTTCCCTTTAGGCCAGGCAGTGTTGGGTGCATGCCAAGGACACAGTCTGAAGGCCTGGCAATGAGACACTTTTTCTTACTCACAGAGTAGCAACCGCTTTTTGTACCAGACACATCTTTAAATTCAGTAGGAGCTCTGGTAGTGATGCTCTATAGCCTGTCCCTGCCATATTTCTTTGTGACTCCATTGACCTTAGTGGCAAAGGATTAGCATAAGAGAAGGAAGAATCACAAAAATATTTTTTCAGGAGAAGAAGGAAGCCCAATAGTCTGAGAGAGGCCAAATTCACAATTCCTGGGACTTGGCATGATGAGGGTATTCCTGCTGCTCTGCGCCCTGACGGTTGCTTAAACAAACTTAGACTCTGTTGTTGTTCCCTCATGCTGTTTCAGTGGACGTATGGCATTAAAGATCCCCCCAACATAAATTACTTAGCAAAGATGAAGTTTTTGAAGCTAATTTCAGATGTGAGTTTTGCTTTGCTGAATAGCCAGTTTCTGCAGGCTTCATAAGAATTATACTTCGTACGGGATAGGAGTCTTCTTGATATAGTGTCAACCCTCTGCCAAAACAAGGGTATAAGCTTAAAATATTCTTTAATCCTATCTTGTCTCTTGAAGACTTTGACTTTTTGTAGCTTCTTCATTTTTTATTCCTGATGAAAAGCACATAGGAGCCTATTCCATAGGAAATTATACACCCTGTTACATGAAGCCCCTAAGCGTTTTGGACCAATTTTCAGTACTAAATTCTGGATGCTCGCAGTGATGAGTTTGCAGTGAGTATGGGAGTTTCAAAGATGGGACCTTAAGCATCCAGCTCCATTCCCCAGCATCCCAATGGAAAATCACAGCCTCAATCTTTGGAGTTAAAATTAAAAGTGAGTGTTTAGTTTAAATAGTTATAAAGACAGGCCAGCCTGCAACACCTGGCTTCTTTCATGGGTTGTTGGCAGGGGAAGGAGGGCTTACCTTCACTTTTTCATACTTGTTCCTTTTAGTTTCTGTAGAGTCTTGGCCGTGGTTTTTTACAGAGAGAGCTTTGCTGAGGAGTAGCAGTGACTGTAACTGTGGCTGGCCCTTGCTCAGATTAGACCAGAAGAGGGAAGTATCTAGCTGTGTTCTGGCCCATAATTAATACATATGAGGAAATTGTGTTCTGCTCATGAACATTCCTTGAGGAAATAAAGATTAAAATTGTTAAGTAAATTATTCACTGCAAATTATTCACTCAGCTCCCCTTGCTATTCTGAGATTTCTGCAATATCTAAGGGAGCTAGATCATACAGGGAGAGGCACGGCCATAAAAGCAGAGGCTGAAGGCACGATTCCTTCCTTGTACAAAATACAAGTCTTATTTTAATTAAAATAAACAGACTAGCACACTCTGGGGTTGCTTAGCATTAGGGAGAGCAATGTACAGCCCCAACGTATCTCTGAATCTCCAGCTAAACTTGGACCAGATTTGTCTGATGGACAATGAAAATGAGTTGCTAATATGAAAAAGGTCTCATTTAATTTGCTTTTTGACAGGTGGCCAGTATGCTAAACCCTTCAATCTACTTTGCACTCTACTTTTTAGTTTTATCAGAATAATCAAGTATTGAAAGGATAAGTTTACACTTGCAGTTTAGACTGGAAGTGATCCCTCCTTCAGGGCAAGGTAACTGGATGGATCCACTGAGGGATTATGCCACTGTTGCGGCACTTGATACCATGTGGGAGGAAGGCACATAAAGCACTTGAATATCCAGGGTCATTCATCATGGTCCATTCATTAAAACTGAATAATGATAATAATAAGCTATAAGGTATGTTGCCTTTTATAAATATAATGACAGTGGGAATCATTCTCATGGGATCACCTTAATTATTTTTAAGTGGATAGCCTTTCTCCCCATAGGACTTCCCAGAGTGACATTGCCTGGGTATTTCAGGATGTCAATCCAAGGCCCGTAAAATTCACCTGAAAAACTTCTATTGATTTCACTGGGGTTTGGATCAGGTTCAAAGACCAGCAAGGAAATGGAATAAGTCACCTGCAGTCATGTCCAACAGAAAACTAAGCATGAGAATTTTTCTTATAATTTTACATAGATATTCATTCCCCTTTGAAAAATTAGCTTCAAATACAGAGGATATAAGCACCAAGCTTATTATTAATTTTTAATTCAAAAGAGCTCCTTTTGAAATATATTGGTTAATGAAATTAAATTAACTTAATGTTATATATGTTTGATTTTCTTCACTTTGTTACTTTTTAAAACTAGTGTGGGTCAACCTTCCAAGGGCAAGAACATAATCAGGTCAGCTTTCAAGCTGCTATAATTTTTCTGATATGTGGATGAGGAAAGGAAATAGATACGGGTGGGTACTATATCTCTTGAAATGGCCTCCTTCCTCCTGTTTAACAATAAATATTCTACAGAAAGGAAGCTCATATATTACTCTTCAGATGAGTTCCCATTTTATTAATCATGAAGATTTTAACAGGGGTCTGAGACAGGAAATCACAGTCTAATGATCAGGAGAGTCTGATTTAATCCTCACGTTAGGATCAGATTAAAAAGAAAAACAATATACTGCAATGTACATCTATGTAGATAAATAATCAGGTTTAATTACTATTAAACACACATACAGATTTTATAACAACATATGGCCCTACCGAATTACTAAGGCTGATTAAATATCCATGGTAAAACCTCCGTACGGTTAGAAACTCAAATGGACTTTTCAGGTGTTGTTATCAGATATATGAAAGAAACATATCTCTCAGAGTTCATAATTATTAATAATTAATCATTGATTCTTAATCATAACAATGATTATGAACTCCGATGGATATGTTATTATTAATAATAACAATAATAAATTCAACTCTGTTCTAGATGAGTGTAGTTCTGATCAAAATGTGAAGCAAAACATCTTGGTTAATGGGTTGAGGTTCAACAGGTATTCCATTGCAAGCCAATAACCTAGAGAACAATCTTGCATTATATTTGGCAGAACTTCAGCACCTTAACCCCAGTTCCCCCTCCTCTTCTTACCAACCCGGTTCTTAGAAGGTCTGGAAAGAAAAACCTCATTATACCATTAGCATATAATAATTATTCTTTCATTAGTCAGTCTTAGTCTATTCAGTCACCCATACATCAGAATCCAAGAAGGCCTCCAAAACTTTTCTTAAACATTTAAATAGAAGTTCAAATAGCAAAGGGAAATGGGAATTCATCTGATGAGCAGTGTCTTACCCCTCCCTGGAGTATTCATATGATAGAGGAAGAAGAGAGCAATTCAGCCAAGAGACTACCTGCCTACCTAGCATTCTCTCCACATTGATGCTTCAACAATTTAGAAGTGTTTACGGGACTGGGAAGGGCAATTCTAAGAAATAAGACCTGTGCATTTCATACCAGCTTTCAACCATCAGTTCTTTTAGTTTTCAGTTTGGATGGTTTCTTGTTTTAGCTTTCCTTGAAATTTGAGTTCAACCATATTAAAAGAATGATATAAAGAAAGGTCTGTGCATGGAGTATTTGGATTGACAAGGACTTCTGAATTTTTATTTGATGCAAGAGCCCTCCACAGTGACTTCCTTTTTAAAAGAGCTTTTATCTACGCAAAACTTATGAATAGAAGTTGCTTAGAATAGATTTGCTTGAAAAAAAAATTGAAAAAATGTTATCAAAATTTTGAAAAAAAAAAGAATTTTTACCGAAGTTTTTTCTTGACACTTAGTGTTGAACCTTTTTCTTGCAACTTACTTAGAAATAGATTTCTTTTTCATTTGTAGCAATGTTAAATTAAGATTTAGTTGAAGCTCTGTGGGTGGCCCAAAAGTTTGGGGTTTGAAATTGAGAATTTGCCTCCATCTTTCAGCAAAAAGTTGGGAATTTTTCATGGCTTCAGGTTTTGCGGCCTATGATTCACAATAACTAAGTTTTACTTAGGATACTCAAGACTTTTGTTTGTTTGACTTTGGCAAATAATATCAAGCAAAATGAAGCAGAAGTTCAAAGCTTTCTTAATACCTCCACTTTCATTTAGCCTCTGGGCTGTTTTTCAAGAGGGTATAAAAGACCTTTGTCATTCTCCTCTGTCTCTTTGTTGTAAGCCTTCTGTTAGACTTGCTTTTTCTCCCTGTCACTTTGTCCCAAGTCATGGACAACAGAGGACTGAAAAGTGCTATTTCAGGGAATCCAAATTCTGTGATGAATGGCAAAAAATTATTCCACCATGCAAAAGAAAAAGATGGCTTTAGAAAAATTCCTTTCTCTGCCAAACCGTGACCTTCAATCTCATTGCTTTTGTTGCATTGCTGTAGAGCTAAGAGGGAAAGGGAGGCATTAGGGACCAGCTAGACCATGTACCACAGCGCAGTGCAAATCTGCTGGGGGATAATATCCCTTGGTCCTCCGAACAGCAACATACCTTCTTCACATTCAAGTCCCAGCAGAAGTTGAAATGAAGGGTGCAGTTAGTGCCACAAGGCTGAGTGGGGAAAAATGAGAAAGGAAAAGAGGATGATTTTCTTGAGGTTGTCCAAAGTCTTACTGAGTCCTGATGGTGACATAGAAGGAGATAAGTCTTAAGCCATTTCTCACTCTGAACCTTTTCCTCATTTTCAAGTCATCCCAGTGCACCTTTCTCTTTCTTTGCCCCATCACTTCCTCCCCTCCTTCCTCACTCCCTCCCCAAATAAAGATTTCAGCTCGTTCACCCATGCTGCAAAGCAGCTGCGTGAAGTCACATCCTGATAGAATAAGGAACTGTGTAACTGATGTACGCTTGTGCAGTACGCTTCATTGTACTTAGTTTGGTTACAAGCTAATAGCAGTTGCACATCAGCTGGATAAACCTGAATTAAAAATGTTGAAGAGAAAACCATCTAACGTGTCTGATAAGGAGAAAAGTCAAAAGCCAAAGGTAAGAATGTTTAATTTTTATTGTCAATGAATAGTAACAGGAATTCTTAACAATTTTCAAAAGGAGGATTTCCTTTTAAATCCTAGCTTCAGGATTTCCTGATGTGCTAGCAAGTGCCTCAGTGGTATAATCTTAGGAATCTATTTGTATATACTCACTTTGTAAAAGTAATGATCCAGTTCAAGGAATCATCATTGTGAAGCTGCTATAGCTGTGCTAAAGAGTCCTGGTATTGGACTTCGTCTATTGTTATACGCTCTGCATCAGTCTTTTAACAGAGGGGCCCACAAAAATCCCCTCTCTCCCTTTCATCTGTGATAAACTAATGATGTCCCACAAAAGAGTGTGAGAATCAGTGAGGAATTAGAAAAGCTATTAAATTTGTTCCTTGTTTTAATAAATTTGCTTCTGCATCATCATAACCAAAGTTATGAGAGGGTACTTGGCAATCAGTGTTTGTCACCTTCACTTTTCTGGGAATTATTATACTTTCAGCCTGAAATAAATACTCTGAATAAATTGATAATATGCTACACTGGACACTTTCCACAATCTGGAATTGCAAGGAAGAAAGTGAGAGTTGTGTAAGATGCATAAGGAAATTTATTTTCAGTCCCTGGACTGGGTGCAGAATGACCTTTGCAAGTGTATTGTAAGCCTGAAGAGAAACGGCTATTGTTAGACCTGAGCTCATCAGTATCCATTTCTATTTCAATTTGCCAGTGCTGAAAATATAAATAAGAGATTAGAAAAGCTTTTTAGTATATCTCTGCTCTCACTAGTTCACTCCCTCCTAGTTTACACACCCATCTTCTCGTTGTTTGGGAATTCACCTCACTTTGTGATTTAGAATAGAATCGAATCGAATCGAATCGAATCGAATCATTAAGGTTGGAAAAGACCTCTAAGATCATCTAGTCCAATATCTGGGTCCTAAATATTATTGCAGATACTATTTCAGCAGGAATGTCTTCTGGTTTCACTCAGCATTGTTTTTTGTGTATTGCACTTGCAGTTTTAGATTATGACTCATTAACAATTAAAATTAATGTTTTTTCCATGGATTTGAAACAATTCTGAATCCATTTTCCAATGGATTTGGATGGGTTTTTAAGCATTTCACTGGTTGGCATGGTACATATTTTCTCCTGTTCAATCATCCTATTGTTTTTTAAAGACAGGGCAGAAATATAATTAATATCTAATCACACTATAGGTTAAGCAAGAAACGACCACGAGAGACTCTGTGGAGGGGCTTTGTTTTCCTGTCTGTTAAATAATTTCAAAAGCAAGTTTTGGTCACTCTCTTCTTCCAGAATAATACATTNTATATATCTATATATCTATATATCATGGTCATGGATTTGATTCACCGTATGTGTAAAGCAGGGATAAAAAGAGTCTTGACTGTCAAACCTGCTGACTTTGCTGTGCTGACTTTGCTGTGCTGACTTTGTCTTATTGTAAATGTTTACAAAAATGGAAAGGTCTTGGTGAAGTGGCTCAGGATGTCTTTCTGCCTCAGTAGTGTGCTTTGAAACACTTCACCTACTGTAGTCCCACTTTTGCACAGAATTGTGTAAACTTTACACAATGAGAATGTTTTTGCTGAATGTGCTATTCACAAAAAGGGCACGGGAGGAGACAGCCCGACGTCGCACGGAATGGAAATCTTAGCTTGTTGTAGCATGTTTCGAAACATGCCCCATGGAAGTAACGCAAATACTTAAGTTGCTTAATACTGAATTGGGTAAGGTCCTTACCTCCCGACAGAAGGTACAGGATTTCACAAATGACTTCCCTAGATCACTTCCTGGCTGCCCCTGCTCTGCGCAGCAACATTTGCTACCTCCTCATACTCGCAGGGCAGGATGCCGTTGTCACTGTGGAGGTCTTGGGCTACCTCACCTCGCCTTTAGGCAGCTTAGATGCCCCAGTGTCTCCAGCACATCCACATGGGGCTGACACAAGACCTATGGGAGACCCATAGGGTCTGGAGCGTTAAGTGAAAATCAGGTTTGCTACCTTAGGCCCTCAAAGAGGACATCAGAAAGATCTGTTATGTAACTGAATCTTACCCATAGTAACCAGTTGTCTTTAGCACAATTGGATGAACTTCTGTGCATTAATTCAAGTGTTTCACCAGGATTTTCTTTTTAATCCTTTTGCTTATATTTTCTTTCTAATGTGAAGAATATCAGCATGCAGTTATGCCCTTTGATAAAGATGAAGGAATATCATGCAAGGCTGGTGTTAAAACCCTTCCTGAGGCAATTTGCTGTCCCTGTATAAAGCCTCTAGTAGTGGTGGGCAAGTCAATGACCAATGCAGGACTAATACAGATTTTCAGTATCTAACTGCCAGTTCTCTGTGTGCAATGCATTTACTTTACTTTATTGATTACTGTGGTGCTTACAGGACTTCTGCAGATGCATTAGGTGCTACGTAGACAAAAAGCAGCATCTTACATCTCTCAGTGTCTGCTATGAAAGGGTTGATACTTGTCCATTGCCATGAAATAGTAGCGTTGCGGTTTGTTTCATTATACAGAAGGATTTCTGTAGTGCTGCAGTCATGCTAATAACGTCTTTGCGTATTTGGCAGCTTTTGCATATGCATGGATATGCATATAACTACTGTATGCTTTGTATGTGAACTAAATAAATAAACATTCATTGCTAGGCAAAAAAAATCTACACCTGGTGTCATCCCAGAGAAAATAGGGAGAGAAATGCGAGAGAAATGTTTTCAAAAGCCATTCTGGAAGGATTCTGATCTTTTACCAATGTTTATCATTGTAGCTGCACATACTGCCACGGAACTGTACCTTTATACCTTGTACATCAGCTGAGGACCCAGGTAGTTGAACTATAAAGGAAAAATCCTAAGGCTTAAAAATACCCTGCTTAATATTGAAGAAATTCAACCAATTGAAGGGCTAAGCTCTCTATTTCAAGCCTGTCTCGTCTAACCTACCTGTCTGTCCAGGACCTTAAATGACTTTCTATCACAACAGAGCCTGTGCACCTCCCATCCACCAAGGGCATCCACCAAGAGGCAGCTCTTTCGCAGCGCCTCCTTTCAGTCCTCACCTGCTCCCCCTTCTTTTCCATCAGACGAGACATGGCTTGGTTTACACGGCATAGCTGTTCTGAGCTGCAGTGTTTATTGGTGGGCAGGTGAGGTCAAACAAACAAGGTCTTGCACCGAGTCCTGAGGTTCGTGGTCATGCTGATGGCTGGAGTCAGCCCAGCTCTGGCAGCTCACTGCTGGGAGAGCATGTGGCTCCTGCATTGCTGGAGTTTTATTTGCAGAGCAGGAAAGTACTATAGCATGTGGGGGAAGGCTGCTTTTACTAGATGTGTTTCAGCTATCAGTTCGTGCAGTCTGTCCCACCACCCCTTGAGGTGAGAGTTGGGGAGGAGGACAGCATTTGACTTAGACAGTGAAACACAGACCCCTAAAATCACCTGGATTTTACCTCTTTGGCCCTTATGACATTACAGATGTCAGTGTATCTGGGGAGTGGCATGAAGCAGATTTAGAAAGATGGTAAGAAGAAACATTCTAAGAAATTATACAGGATCTAGTCTTCTCTTTTTCATATACTTCAGGCAGCACCATATCCTGGCACCACACAAATAAAACACCATTAAAGCATTTCGCAGCTACTCTTCATTCCACTTTGCGCTGTTTTACACATTTGACCAGGTGCAAATGACAGCGGAAGTTGCAAATAATCTGTAAAACATCCCCGCATTGTCTTGCCCACTTCATGGGATGTAATGTGCTGGGTAGAGCCTATTTCTTTCTCTCTCTCTCTCTCAAATTCCTACAGACATAGCAAACTTGAGAACTGCCTGATGATTCTTGGCTTTACTTCAAGCTGAAGCAAAGGCTACTTTGTGCCACTTTTTCTGGCTTGACTGAAGAAAGTCTTGTGTCATTATTCTACATGACAGTTGATCTATGTTTATGCTAAAGGTTTGAGACATTTTTGTTTTCTTATTCTGCTTCTAAAAGCGCTTGGTACTTGAAACTCAGCTTACTTCTGGTGTGTAAGACAATTCAGGGTCAATGCTGTGCATTTTGTTTAGGCAAAAATATGTCCAAGCTTCTAATTAAATCAATATTCGCTTACTTAGGTGATAAACTATCTTTTTTTTCAGGGTTATGAGAAAATAGTGGCAAATCCAATGGGAGGAAATACTTTAATGTGCAACTTTGTTCCCTAGTACTATATCATACCAATAATTTTCCTTTTTATAAGCTTTAAATGAAACCCTGCCTCCACGGAAATTAATGCACAGTTTTGCCATAGACTTGAGGCCAGGATTTCCCCTTTTTTTATATTCTTCACAGAAGGCCTGATCCTGATTCTGATAACACTTAAATGAATAAATTAGCTGTGATCCCATTGATTTCAATGGGATTTGTCATCTGAGTAAAGTTTATCGCTTGCCTAAGTGTTTGGAGCCTGTACTGCAGACAGATGCTATAAGCAAGGGTTTTGGTGCTGCTTTTTTCTTAGACAGTGGCTTGTGACTCTCCAATGGGGAATGCTTATTAAAGAAAATAAAATAGAAAATAGGTACAGCAAACCTAAACACCAAAAATATTTCAAGACATAATTAGATCTTCTGTAGGACAAAATCTGCAGTGAAGAGATTGCTCAATGTTAATGAATATTAACTAGGATTTATCCTTGAGTGGAGAAAGCTGAGGGTTTTAATTTTATTTCAAACATAAAGACTGGTAGAGTTCTGAAAACAGCAAGTTTTATATTCTTTTCTTTCCCCCTGAAATTTTGAGTGCATAATAAATGAGATACTGCTAATGTCACAGATGCTAATTTTCACAACCATGACTGAAGTGATGTTCGTTTCCATTTGCATTTCATTCTAACAATGATGAGAGGTGATGATTTGATGATAAGCTGTTTTCACCGTACTGCCCGCTGTGCAAATTTATGCTTATAGGCAAAGATGACACATAGTTCTGTCATTAAAGGTCTTTACTGCATTGCCTCTTGAAGAAAGACTGTTTGTCAAAATCCATTTGAACTCCGTTAAGTAAGCAGAAACAGATGACAACATCTGGGAACTAGTTTTAAGAACCTGGTTTACAGTGGAAATACCTGTGGGCCTTTATCAGGGAGCATTCAGAGAAAGAAAAAATAATACTTGTAATAACCATGCATGTGTAGATGGGGAAAAAAGGGATTGCAAGTGACACTTCAGAACGTGTTTCCTGTCTCCCTCAGGCTTCATAAAAAACTAGAACAAGGTTAGAATTAACCTTGGGTTATTTTACTTGTGTGAGTGGAAGGCTCTACAATCATATTTCTGCTCCCCTTACCCCCGGTATTTTTTCTTCATTTATATTATCATCTTGCTTCTTGATCATCAGCCATTTTTTTTTTTTCAAGAGCAGTTTCACAAAGTTGTTTGTGTCTTAACATATATGTTAGCATATCTCTTGTAGTAAGGACTTGAAATTTGAGGAATTTTGTTTTCTCACCAGCAAGTAAGGGCCCGGGGTCTTTGTGGGGAAAGAACAGGTGTCTCTCTCCTGCCCCTTGCCAGGAGGCTGATTAGGATGTCCAGACTCCACATTTTGATGCTCAGATCAACACACAGGCTTGTTGAAGGCTCACACAACTCTAGACTAGCTCGTGTGCCAAAGGAAAAAATGACATAAGTGGCCTGGTCCAGTCCTGGCCTCTTTTGTGTGTTCCCTTGATTACAGCACCTTTTAAATTTTGACCAACTTTGTGCAAAATCCAGGTAATTTCTTATTTCT
This sequence comes from Balaeniceps rex, assembly GCA_013401315.1. Classification (NCBI taxonomy): domain Eukaryota; kingdom Metazoa; phylum Chordata; class Aves; order Pelecaniformes; family Balaenicipitidae; genus Balaeniceps; species Balaeniceps rex. The sequence goes on along the minus strand of VYZW01040121.1, from coordinate 86,509 downwards.
TCCCTGTCTTGGTTTTCCTTCACTAGCCAGGCTTAAGTCCTTAATAGCAGAATATTTTAAAACAAGTGAGAGCAAATTTCTTGAAGGGAATATTTTCACATTACTATTAATTTTGCTTAGAGTAACAAACCCAGTTTTGTCCTTTGTTTGTTTTCCTAAGCAAGCAAGAGCATTTCAAGATGAACCACCTTCTCTGGCCATTTTTACAAACCGGACTATCAACCACATCATTTATAACTACTCTCTGATAAACACTGTAGCACAACTACCAAGGTGACATAAATCAGCATTAGTTGCCTTCTAATTCTTTAATTAGCTTTATAGAGCAGTTGACTGACTTCAATATTGTGTTTCTAGGAAACCCAAAATGCCCCAAACTGAACATTGGCCAGGATACCTGTCACTGCCGGAAAAAAGTAACAACTGTGTACAGGCAGGACAGGCAGAGGATGTGGCCTACAGTTTTCTGTAGGTTTCAACACTCTTCTAGTAATCTGTGTCATAGCATAAATCCAGACTGAAGTCATTATAGAGCCATCACTGGCCAGCTGGTATAAGCAATTTGTGGGTGGCTACAAACACTTTAGCCAGAAGACTCAACCCCTCGATATGTGGGCAGAAACCTCCAGCAGAGAAGGAAAATAAGAAGTCTTCTGGGCCTCTGTAATCACAATATCCCTTAACCCTTATCTTCTGAAAGCTTGCAACAGAGACAGCAGAGTTACTTCAGTTCTTAGAAACAGTTACACTCTCTTCCACAAATCAGCAATGTCAGTGGTTTTGCTCTAGACATTTTGCTGATTGGCACCAGGCTACAGATTATATATGCTCCAAATATTTAGCAAGTCATATGTCCTTAAAACCATCCTAATGGAAAACTTTGTTTCATACACCAGATGAAGGCATCTGTGTGCATGCGTGTTGATATTCCACAGGAAGATGAATGACCACCTAGCTTTTTCCCAAAGTGAAATCTCTCCTGTATACCTGCTTATTCTTACCTTTCTAGCTTTTTATATCTTATTCCACTTACAGTGTGCCCCAGAACACGTTCTTACTTTTTTTGTTCTTCCCAAACTTGAGACTGAAATTCCAGCCTAGGGAAAAGTCTGGAGATTTTGAACTGCTTCAGGGAAGCTGTTTCTTTGACTATACATAATATACATATACATAAACTTTGACTATACATAAACCATTGGTTTATTCCATGGATACACAGAAAGCCGGGTAACAACTTCACCTGTACACAGTCTTCAGGCTGCTTAGTTGCCAGTTGTAACATTGACTGGCATCTTTCTGGTAAGCTGAATGTCAACAGCAAAGGGTCTGTCATCTCTAACCCTCACCCAGCATTGAGGATGACAAGAAGCTTTCTCTGGGAAAATGATCCACATAATGTTTTGCACCATTATGTTTTCTGCATGGAGTTTTAGTCCCTTTCCTACCCTTTTATGTCTTCATCTCTTTTATAATCTTCACAAGAACAACCAAGTAACCTCACACTCCTGGCCTTGATTTCCATGGGATGCTGAATGGTTACTTCCTTGAGAACCGTAGGAAGTTGTAAGTTCCTCTACTTGGTCATGCTGACGTCATTCAGAAGGTGTGGTAGGTTTGCTGTTCTTTCAGGTATGTTGAAAGGCAAGTGAGATATGGGGCTACTGGAATACTTGAGTACTTGGTTTTAGGTGTTTCTGCAGGGTTTCTCATGGCTTCTTCAGGGAGAAGAGAAGCCGTATAGGATTGTTGTTCAACCAGAAAGCATGGAAAAGCTATGGTGCAGTTTCATGTCTTCCCTTTATCATTATGTTTGAGAGAGAGATGGAGCTTTGTCACTGACAGCCTGCAGCCGTGAGATAAAGAAATCGGCTTCACTTAGCAACAGCACAACCAAAGGCAGATGTGTGAAGATGAGATGACAAAGTGGCTGAGACAGCTGAATGAGTTCATACAGCTTGACTCTCTGCTGCCTTCACCTGTGCAAAGTGGATGTTGAGCTTTACCATTCATGAATTGCTTTCACTCACCACAGCTGTGCTGTTTTTCTCCTATACTTCTGTCTGTCTGCCTCCTTTTTAAGGTCAGATGTTAAGTCCAAAAACCACTTCACAGAGCTAGGAAAGGGGACATGGTTCACCAATGGATGAGCAGCTCAGAGCCTGTGTAGAGGGTGCATGAAATGACTGATGATGGTAGAGCAGGCAGTCAGCTCTAGTCACAAGTACATGGCAAGGCTCTTCTGATATTGTCTATTGGGGTGTTTCCATGATTTTCTTTTTGTTTCTATAATGGAGCTTATATTTGCTTGATTAATGTCTATTGGTAATTATGTCTACATGGGTAAAATGTTTGAAAACTATGTGTTTGGGATTTTGGTTAGTATCTGAGGGAATGGGAAGAGCAGACATGTTCCTATCTGTTCATGAAAGCTTAAAGCCTTGTAGCTGGCACAATCCCCTTTGCAATGAAAGGCCAGATTTGAGTAGGATTTGGAGTATGGCCTTGAATCTGGGCTTCACATAACACCTCAAAGCCCTCAGTGCCCTCTGTGCTTCGGTAGCATCATCTCATTGGTGAGTGTCTCAACTACGCATGGTTTTCATGGAGGTTGCGGGAGCAGGGGAGGGGTGAAAAGCTTAGTCTCAATTTTGTTGTGCATCAGAATGAAAACACACTTCAAACGTCTGGTACATTTGTTTTTCATGAGATGAAACTGTAGTTTTCCACTGAGCTGTGATCACAATAATCCCATGCCACAGAGATAATCGAACAGAGAGAGGGGAATGGATGTGCCCATACTAGACTAGTACCATTTGCTGTACTTGGTACTCGCAGTGAACTGTTGATTGTATTCATTCCTTTCTGGTATAAGAGTGACCTGAACAGAATCAGAATGCTATCTTGTCTTCAGACAACTAGATTTTTTTCCTGGGATTGCAGTTATAGAACTTATGCTACAAAGAAAACCCAGAATTTAACACATCATAACTTCTACACTAAGAAGTATTCTTACGGAGTGCTAAATCACTAGGAAACCCTGAGCCGGAAACCTTCTTTCAAGCTTCCATACCGGTCCAAACCCAAAAGCTTTATTTTATGAGTTCAAATTTCCAAGGAGCATATTTTAGATTCCCAGGCATACATTGTGCAAGCATGTCCAGTTTTTGAAGACTGCGAGGCTGCAATGAAGTGCCACGTGTGCTTTCTTCAACTGCACAATAAGGATAACTTTGGCCCATCGATGGCAATAAGGCAACACTGGACCTTGGCCTTCTGACAAGGGAGGATACATGAAGGGGGAAAAAATGGTGCCACTGGTCATCATTTTAAAGGAGTCAAAAGTTAACCCACTGTAATGAGTGTAGTCTTTGTTTGTTTGTTTGTTTTCTAAGATAAAAATAATGTAAATAAATGGGCATGTAGATTTGATGAAACACTAAAATTCACAGTGACTGATGATAGATACCGCACTGAATTTTGCTTCTCTACTGTAGTGCATCTCCATTAAGGCAATTTCAGCTAATCTCACTGTGGATTCATTAATCAAGTGTAGTCAGGATGTCTGAAGGGAGATAATGAGGGGGAAAAAATTGGCCTATTGTTTGGACCTTATTCTTCAGCTAATTAGTTTGTTTATCATGCTCCATAGTATTTGTATCCCGATAAATAAGTTCCAGTCGCAATTAGTTATCATAACAGATGACTAACATATCTTTATCTACTTACAAGTTCAAAATTATTCCATAAATAGATCAATTAACTTTGTGTTCTCTTTACATCACATGCCTATACAGATTTCCAGCCTGCAGTATCAGTTAACAGTGAAATGGAAACAAGGTGAACCAGTATGGTTTCAAGATTTTCTTCCTTTTAGCCAAAGGTGCAAGCATCCATGGAGACAAAGTCCTTAATCCTACATCTTTTTCTCGAAGCACCAACATCCTAAATGCATACTGTAGTATCAGCAGTCTCTTAATGCCTTCCAAAATTTCTCCTCTAAAGAGCCTAAGAAAAGATTTGTTCATTTTTTACTCATTTTTTACTCATTTAGGATTACATCCTGTATATCTGCCCCACATAAAGCTGTCACTATATTACTTTAAAAAAAAAAAAAAAAGTTGAGGTTCCAAGAGCCCAGTGGTGTTGGAGACTGCTGAAGATGGGAATGTTTATAAGCTCTGTGATATTAACTGCAGCACTCAACCTCAGGTGACATAAAGCATGCAAAAAAGAACTTTCTGTCAGTTTTATTATTTCTAAAAAGGTTCCCCTTGAAAGAGAAGAGTGACCTTGCTCTGCTGAGCTGACATATGCCACTGAATTAATGGCTAAGCTTTGCTGTAGGGAAGCTTGCAGAAACATTACAACCCCAATGGCTGAGTTTGCTGTGAACATTAATCAGGGGAACCAACATGATGTATCAAACACTCATTTAAAAGTAATAAAAACTAACTCTCTTTCTCCCCCCTCCCCCAAGTTTCTTAGAATTAGCTTATTGGTGGTCATTACCTGTTGTCAAGGATAAGACTGCAGAATGGCAGTAAAACTTGTATAAGGGTTTTCTGAAGTTTGCTTACTCTTCAGAAAAACCAAACGAGCTTTTGGGACGGTCAGATTTAACCGTGACTTAGAGGTTATTTTTTAATCTTGTTTCCCTCTGGAAGGTCATCTGAAGGAACACCTTTCACTGAAAACATGCCTCTCCCTAGCAAGGAATGCAGAAGATGCCTTTCATTCTCAGTGACTCCCTGGGAGCAGGACCAGCTCCCACGTCATGCATGAACGAAGCATAAGATAGGCAAGGAGGCTCTCACTGCCATTGAAATAACCTCTGTAAAGGATCTTGTATGGCTGTGGTACAACAGTTGAGTCACAGAGGCTCTGACCAAAACACTGTCACACCAGGCAGGAGTATTTTTTGCCTATGCCCTGCTGCTCCGCTCCAGGGTTGGCAGGCAAGCATGCTGCAGTCAGCAGCTGTGGCCACTTCTCAGGCTTGCCGAAAAGAACCGCAAAGCCCTCGGACATGCTGTGTCTCCCTGCACTATTCTGCATGCAGTCTATGTATAGCACGACGAGGCGGTAGGCTCCTTATCGCCGCTTCTGCTCTGGCGTGGGAGCATTCATGGTAGTCACATGCGGGAGATTCCCACCTCCGCTGGGGGACTACGCCAGCTGCCCTGCTCCATGTGTGCTGGACAGGCATGGGGCTCCCTTGAAAACTGAGTCCTCGGGGGCTACATGCTTCTTGGCTCATGTTTGGGCATATATATTTTCGTCTTCACTTAAAGCCAATCGTGCAAACACACATGTGAGTAATTTATCTCGCACGAGAAATCCAGCTGAACCCTGCAAAGTCAGGACCTAGGTAACACACAGCATTAATAAAATTGTGCTGTATAAGTAAGGAGGGAAAGGACTTTAATCGAAGCAAGGTGATTTGTTTTTAAAATATGAGAATCTGTCTGTGAATTCATCTGGTTCGGAGAGGAGAAAGTTTCAGGAGAGGAAAGATGTTGGTATTTAAGGGATTAAAGATCAAAGCCTGCAATGCTTCCGTAGTGTTTAACCAGTCTTTACCCAGACAGCGCTCCCCTTTACTGCAGTCACAGTTCTGTGGAAGGTGCATTTCCAGGCTTGTCCCTCGATGTTTCTGCCCATGTGTAAATGAAGGGTAAAAAAGGATAGCAGGGAGGTAGAAGCGCACATCATGCCAAGTCCTTAACTGTCATTTTCATAGCTCCTCTAAGTTTGTTACATATCCTTAACCTTCTTTTAAAGTCATTTTCTTTTCATGGTTTTGTGTGCCACTGAAAGTCACTTTTAATTAAATGTCATATAAATAATAAAGTCTTAATTACATAATTACTGTAAATACCTGTGTGCACACTCCCAGAATTGGACAGACTGCCAGAAGAGCACTTGGAGTGACTTTTCTCACTGGGAACTGAGTGCTCTTCAGCAACCAGCCAGGAACAACGGTGCTCAAAATTCAGGGTCAATGTGCATTTAAAGGAAGAGGAGTCAGATCCCTTCCCCCTCGCACATTTCGCAACACTCAGTTGCAAAAAACTTTCTTAGTGTTAAGATCAACATTTCTTAAATTGCTTCCTTATTTAGTTCCTCACAAACTTGTTTAATCAACACAGCACATTTTTTGCCAGATGAAATTGCCTTTTTGCTCAGACTTCCTATGTGGCTTGCCTCTTCCTGAGGAAGACTTACAGACCTTGCAAACCATCTCGCCCCTGTTTAACTTCATGAACGGTAGCTTCCCCTCGCTCTCAGCTGCATCGGTGCCTGCCCTGCGCGAGGTGCCCTTTGAAAGCGCTCGAGAAACAAGTTTCTAGTGGAAACTCTGACGTGTGGGCTGGGTTATCAGGACCTACGTGCTTCGTGTCAGCATTGGTTCAGGCTTGAGAGTCCTAGGCTGGTACCAGATAGCGGTACTGATAAAACAGCCGCTCAGTGTTTACTTTGGAGAGCGAACTTTGTTGACCTGGAGGAGTGTTAAGTATAATTAACTCATTGTTTTATACAGCTTTTCCCTTCCAGTCATTTTCTGTCATTAAAATTAGGGTGTTTGCTTTGAGGCTTCATGGTGGCAGCATTGCTCAAAGACCACTTTGCTCCCCTCCCTCCCCAACTCCATGCAGTTACTGAACACGAGACCACGATAACTACCAGTCTTTTATAGAGCCATTTTTAAGCCAGTTAAAAATGCCGTTTCAGTAGATGGCCCCATCTCAGCTAGCAAGAACAAGCTGTATCTTTTTTAGTGCTTTTGACTGGCGAAGTACAAGGTTTAGGCCTTGTTTCGTGTGGGCTATAATGTTACGTTAATAGCTTGGTTAGTGGTCAGAGGTTCTACACGTGTAACTAATGTGTAAATAGGAAAAAATCTCTGAGGTAGGGAGGTCATAATGTCTTCTCTTTTTTGCTTCTCTGTTACTCTTTGGAGAGTTAATGAATCTTGTATGCAAATTCTCATTCTTTATACAGAAGTGAGGGGGTTTTTGTTGTTGTTGGGGTTTTTTTCACAGAACATCCCAAAAGCTAAAAATTGCTATCTTGCCTTCTGGGAAAGCAAGAGACAATTTCTTTGATTATCTATGCAAGAAGATAAGCTAGCAGAGTGACAACATTCATCCCTACTTGGTAACTCTTAAATTCATCCTCAGAGTAGTCTCCTCCTCCTGAAGGGACAAGGAGCATCAGAGAATAGAAGAAACGAATCAAATCCACTTATCTCCATCGATCAAAGCAGCAAGCACAGACTGTCCTCTTGGGAGCTGCTGTGGCTTCTTCCGAGGAGAGAGGGAAGAATACAAATGTCTGTGGCAGGCGAGGAAATTGGGCAACATGCTGAGCTCCCTTTTTGTTACTCCCAGTGACCACATTTGCCCCTATACAGCTTACATGGTCTGGGTAGTCTAAGGATGAATGGAAGCTAAAAATGAAAATGCATGGAGGAATTTGAAGAGATTTACTTGTGCAAGAAGGTCAATACAAAGCCATTTCATCATGCTGGCCTTAAAAGTTATTTTGAATAGGACTTGAAGCAAAACATAATGGGCCGGAATTTCTCACAGCAGGGAACCAGATCTCTAGGCAGTGTGAATTGTCCAAAGGAAAATATGAGAAGAATATCACCCATAATGATTATTTAGCAGGATAACTGCTGCCAGTTTTGGCTCAAAGGTTGTCTTTAGACATGGAGAAGCTCTGACTAGTTTATGATAAGAACTAACTGACTTCTCCTATGATATGCCCTACAAGGGAAAGATGTTTTATAACAGAAAGACATGGATTGCAGAACCTCTTCTTCTTGTTGTTTTTCTATTCGTATACCATACCATTTTCTAGGGGAAATGGTGGGCTATTTACAGACAAACCAGATCACCAACTGCAGACTGTCCAAATTACAATAAACAGAAATTACATAGCACTTACCCCTTTAAAATGATTATTTAAAGTTCCTGGATTTCAGGGAATTGAAGATACAGGAAAAGATGGAAGAAGGATTTAAAATACTGAAAAATGTCTTTGATATTTTCTATTATGCTAATTTGGTATACCAAAGGGGAAGGGATGAAAGTTAATGCATCTGTAGATTTGTAGAAATTATTTGATCAGTCCTTGTGTGGTAAAATAAAAGTGTGCCCACCTCTCCATTAGATTTTACTGAGCAAATTCATATTTGCTTAGCATATCCATTGGTAGCTCTTGCATGAATCCAGCCAGAAAAATCACTTAACTTTATAGGATGCCGAATCCTGGTATCAAAAATCAATAGCATATTTTCTCCTAGTAGCTTTGCATTTACTTTAAAAGCGTCCCTTCACCTGGAAATAAGGCCTGCGTGTGTCTTCACAAAGTAGGTGTTCCCTGACACTAATGCAGTGACTGACACTACTGAAAGTAATAGTCCTGTTCCCTTTGCAGCCCAGAGCTCCTAAATCTGCTTTTTGTTATCAGTATAATGGGGTTGAATACATTTTTAAAAGGTGGTAGCTATTGATTACTTAATGGAAAAAATTAGTTTAGAGAATTGCTGAAGCAGCCTTATTTAGTGCTCTCCAGTGCAACAAGACCATTATCTAGAATAGTGGAACTCATCCTGTAACCCTTATTAATATTTAATAGGGATGAAGCAACATTGAAGTACACTACAAAATAGCCCAAGGCTTCTGCACATGTAGGATATAAGGTTGTTTCAAGGGTCGAAAATGAATAACTGATTTCCCTGTGCTCAAGCTGTTTATAGGTAAGACCAACAATAAACAATGTTTCGCCTCTTGTTCCTTTTAAAGTATTTGCAGCACATCTGCACTTCTATATACAGTCGTTCCTACTAGACATCTTGAAGTGATTGAATGCAACAGAAAGGTCAGTGTATGTTTAGAGATTGCTGTGTGAGACTATTTTATACTTTCCCAATATTGCTGGGAATTCCAGCCTCCCTCTTTCTATCCTTTCTGCTCCATGCTGCAGGGCACATTTGGCTGGGTTGACGATCCAGTGAAAGGTGTTAATCCTGTCTAATAGAACCATAATCCTTGAGGCTGTGTTTTCATATCATACTATTGAGCTAACCCCTTGTCATAGGATATTGTTCATCTACTTAATAGCAAAGTTCTTTATGGGAATTTTAGATAAAATTAAAGTATACAATCCAAATTGTCCTTTTCAATTTCACAGGTAAAAACAAACAAATAAACCACAATGCTTAGCCAACAGAGATTTTCTGAGAGATTACAATCAATTAAGAGGAGAGCTGCATGATTTTTTTTCTTTCTTTCTTTTTTTTTCCCCTCAGTGAGTAGTAAATGTCATTTTACTTGTCCAAAAATATTCACAAATCTGGGTCAGCTTCTTCAAATAACCTTTGGCTGGAAATATTTTTCAGATTAGATGTGCCCAGAAATGTAGTGAAAAAAATGATGTTATTTCTTTTTCTATTAAGCTGCAGTGGTTAGAACATGGACCCAAAATGTAGGTACGCTTTCCTCTTCCATCTGGCTGTGCTCAGGCCTCTCCCACTGCTATGTCCACATTGATTTTTTCGGGGGGGAAGGGAGTTGGTTAATAAATAAGTGTGGGAAAACAGGGAAATGAAACAGCAAGGAGCTTTTATTTTTAGTTGTGTTCCAGGGGATGCTGATTTTTTTCTTCTCAAATGGAGAATTTAAGACAAAGTATTTGCACATGCTTTCCCGTAGCTTTTCTTTGTCATAGTTTTTTTTCCTCTGCAAACTATTTTTAGTTTAAAAGTGACTGTGTGCAAGAGATAAAGGAGCTAATATGGATAGTAACCCTGTGATTTATGAGCAGGGACAGAATAAGATGGGGTCCTTCCTGGATGGAAACACCCAGGGGAGGTATGTGTGTGCGCCGTGTAGCTGGTATCATTTTGATGAACTCCTTCCTTACTATCATGGTTGTGAAGCCTGAATGCCACCTCGCCACCCTGTGTGGCATTAGGTGCCTGACGCTGTTACTGATGAGTCCCGCAGAGGACTAACTGCTGCCAGGAAAGGAGAGCGTAAGGAGACAGAGCAGCAAACAGCAGCTTGGTAGCTGTGGGCAGAACAGGTACGGGGGCGTACCAGCACTCAGAAACTTGCCAGCAGCTGAAATCATTACTTAGGTCTCGGCTCAAACAGGTCTTTGGTTTTCCAGCTTTCCAGAGGACGGCACTCCCGCAGCGTTACTAACCCTGCCACCTCGGTAGGGAACTGGAGGACCGGCGCAGCAAGGGTGGTGTTCCTTGCAGCGCTCGGTGTTTGGGCAGTTCTCCTCTTACCGTCATTGAGAGATTTCTCCTTAGCTTCTCTGGAAGCAGGTTCATGCCAGCATTAAGTGTGTCTGCAATGCAAAGGCAGGCAATGAGATCAGCTATTAAACCAGTCCTTTTCTGCTCCTCTCTTGTTGCCCAAAGGATGGTCTACCTCAGTTGCCTCTGAGGCTACCTTGTGAAAACTCTTACCTGGTAGAGAAGATTGGAAAGCTGTAATGGCAGCGCAGAGCCAGGAGCTCGCAGGCCCTTTTGGGCTTGTGGTGTTCCGGGATGGAGAGCGAAAGGAGGTAGCTGGAGATACCAGGGGAAGGGGGCACGATGGGTGCTTCAGAAACCTGGGGGGAGATGAAAAGATGGCTTGCGTGGCTTGGGGGGAAGAAAGCAATGGAGCAAGGAACTGGTTTGGCTGAAATCATGTGGGCAAGTTAAATGGATGAATAAATACAGGAAAACCTGTAACCAGGTAGTCTGAAATCACTTACGTGTTTTTTCCCTCCAGAGGGGATTTTGAATACTCAGAAACATACTGAGATGATATTGCATAGTATACAACAGCAAACTCGGCTTCAAGAAATCTGATACTGCATTAAAAGACTTTCACAAAGTATGGAAGAGTGAGGAACTTTTAAAAAAGGAGTCATTCTGGATTTAGCTTTGAGTATTGGTGAAGATACAAAAACAAGCTCTTAAATACACTGTAGAGTTGATAAATGTCCGAATTCTGGCTGTTATTAGGGCCACACTTAAAGGGACTTCTGACTTGTCATCAATGCCAATCTTATGCAGGTTGCCACCACGGGCAGTGCAGTGCCAGACAACTCTGCCTGGGCATGTCTGGCAGGTATTTCTGTGTGACCTCTCTTGCAAAAATCTGCTGTGCCATTTCCCTCCTTACCATGTCCATTATCCACACACAGAAAGGGTGAAAATTTGAAGGAAGTAAAAGCAATCCGTTCACGGTCTCTTAATGCACAGCTCAGGTGATGCAGCCTTTCTTATGTGCTGTGGCACAGGAAAAAATTGTACCCGTGTACATTTAAAAATCAGATTTTCAAATTGGGGGATTGGGAAGAAAAACATGGGGCCTGCCTGGTTATTCTGTTACTTAGTCCCTCCGCAACATACGCATTTTGGAAAAAACGTATTCACAATCCTCAGCGGTCCTTGCTGATTCCTGTTGGTAAAGAACCGTAAACAGTCTCCCCAGCTGCAAAAGTAAACTGTATAAATTGCCACAGTTGACACCACCATAACTGACGCTATAGCTTGGATAATATTTATGGAAACAACTTTTTTTCTCAGCTCATGGACAGCAATCTTACCTGGAAATAACTTGTAGATATCTGTGCATAATTAATGTGAAACTGATGTAGAAGAACTCAATCATATCCATGATCTAGTTAGTATTTGAAGCACTATTGGTTCTCTTATTCATTTTTCTGCTTCTGGCTGTACAGTCACATTTTTTTTTCCCTATATTCACCTCCCAGTTTGTTTCTAGCTGGATGTAGCAGTTCATGGTCCACTGATCTGGGATGAATTTTTAACACAAACAGGTGACTTGACAGTTGTATTTAAGTCCTAATAACAGAACAAAACACCACCAGTGAGTCAAGGTTTGTCTTCTCTTTTTTTACAGCGCACAAGCAGCTTTGGAAGCTTTGACCGTTTCAGGCATCACTCGATATCAAAGACAGATGATTCAGCTGAGGTCTGTATAACACAGAGTTTTACTTTCTTCAGTTCACTTTCCCACGACAGTTATGCAAAAACTTTGGGAAACTATTGTGTAAATTTTACACTGGTGAGAACTTTGCTTGTGTACCTGGATCTGTCTGGGTGATTGAGCCCTTGCCAAAATAAATGAGAGAATCATACCTAAACGACAAAACTGCACTTCTGGTTGGTGCATGCCCGAAGTAACTGGCATGTGTATGCAACCCACAGATATGTCATTTTTGTTTTCAAGAACCTGCACAAATCCCCTTAATTCTTGTTTGGATTAAGGACAATAAACAATGGGAAACAACATTTTCTAGCATAAAATATATTTTCTTTCTGTCATTCACACATACAGTGGTGTGCTGCAAACCTGTTTAGGTACACGATTCCCCAGGAAAATGGCTGTGACTGACTTTTGTCATCTTAACTGCATTGCTGTCCGTAATATTTTTCTGTTATTCCACTACACTGAATTTCATTCTCATGGTGAGTTCTTGCTTACTTTTTTATTTTGAATCAGATATCTGAGTTGGAGACTATAAGTGACATTGGAGATACAGTACAAACTAAAGCAGCAAATAATGGAGGAAGTTTGGGCAAGAAGATGAGAGCCATTTCCCTTACCATGAAGAAAAAGATGGGTAAAAAGTACATCAAGGCACTCTCTGAGGAGATGGTAAATACAGCTTAAAAATCTCATGTTTGATGATAATACATGTGAAGTAAAAAAGTTATGTGCATTTTTCCTGTTCATGTTTCAATTGCCATCAATTATGATAATCCATAAAAACATGGTAACACCAGCTTTTAGTATGTACCCTTTCTTTCATGTGCATGTTAATGTACACACATATGCACATACACAATTAAAGCATCACACAGGAAGGGCCCAAGATAGACATAGGAGTTTTACGTCATTGTACTTTGCTTTGTCATCAAGTAGCATTTTTATAAGCATCACAAAAATTCTCCTGATGTGGACACAAGGGAGTATCGGATGAACCCCATCGGCAGTCTGATACTCAATGTGTACAAAATGCTTCATTAGAAGAATTTATCCTTCCATACAAGAATTATTTCCAAAGTCCATTTTGTAGAGGTCAGCCAGCATCCTAGAGCATGACAACTCACATGCCTTATCTGCTTTTACCTTATCTAATCTTAGTGAATCTATCGTTATTAAACATAAAAAACATATAATGTTTCACACACTGCAAACCTTGTTTTCTCAATATGTTGTGTCAGTGAGTTCCAAATTTTAAAAAACTTAACGAAAAAGGACTTGTCATACTTAATCGTCCTAAAAAATCTAGCTAGTCTGCATCCTATCTCACACGTGTCAATATCAAATAAATAGGCAAAATAAATAAACTTCACAAGTAGAAACAGTGTTTCACAGGGTACCTTTGGACAGTTTTTGGAGGTCAAAGACGAGGATCCCTATTTCATTAGTTTAGTTTGCATTTTTTGCTAAAATTTGAGAGGTTGCAATCCATGATTTTTATATTATAAGAAAGAAAAATCAGAATTTCAGCATTTACCTTCTGCACATTTACAGCAACGACTCACGTGACAGAAACTCAATGAATTATCTGGTTGGACACACATGTAGCATAATCTTCATTCCTGCAGGAGATGATGACAATCAATACCAGCCCATTGATTAATCTATGGGTTATGCTGCTGACTGGTGTAGCAAGCACTGTCCTTGTTGAAAAACAATATAGTCTAATATAGTCTTTCATTTCAATGCTATGCCTTATATGTACCCATATAGGTCTCTACTTCATACATGCACTGTCATCTTTGCTTGGCTTCATCAGCCAACTGATGAATAATTAATATTTCCCCAAATATAACATAGCATCCTAAGTACTGCAGGATGTTTCAGTTGCATCAGAATATCATGCACATTGACAACATGATGAAATCTGCTGAAGAAATTCCTTCCTTTGAAAGCTCATCATCATTTCATTTAGTTGTTACATCATCCCTAACTAACCTGTGACTGAAATATGGATCTTATTGTTTTGAATAGGCTGTGATTCCTGACGTGTGATTTAATGCTATAAACTCAAGGGGCCAATTTCATACACAATTAGATTTTGTGAGAGAAACATGGATCTGTTAATTCTGAAATGCGCTGGATTTTGAGGCCTATGCATAGGTTGCGCAAGGTGGTGATCATGGTGCTAGAACACACTGATGCTGTACGTGTGTACAAGCTGTCTCCAGAACGCCCTGGCTTGGGTGCCAGCCTGCCACCAAGCGCTCATGATTTTCAGAAGTTCAGTGCAAAACACAGCTGCGTCAGCTGGCACTTCACCATGTGCTTTCAGAATTAAACTTTATATTTCCTCCTCTGAGACAACCAGAAAAAACACCTTTTCTGGCTACCTGCAAATTTCCCGTTAGAAGCCTTTGCCTCTGCTGTGGTATACTGCAGTCTTCTGAGATGGAGAATCAGTTTAGCTGCTTGAGCAGGAGGGGAATGAAGTGAGTGGGGCAGAGAGGAGACAGGGGATTTCTCCACGATCATAAGGTGCTAGGGGTGGTGCTGGGCATCCTTAGTACCAGGCATCAACTTCTAAAATGCTTTCTCTCATACAGTGTTTCTTAATAAAGTGTCATGATGAGTTAATCTCCAACGGTGATTTAAAAGAAAAGAACAAATATTTGTCTAAAATACATCTCTTGGTGGTTAACATCTGATTTTTGTGTTAAAGAATGAAGACGGAAAAGATGACAGCGATCCTGGAGGTGGAACACACATTGAGAAGGTCCCTCTAAAAGCCAGTGACTCTATGGAAAGTCTCTATAGTATGAACAGCGGCCAGAGCTCATCTAGTAAGTACAAGATATCCGTACTTCTTATTCAGTCGCTGGATCAATATCGTTATTGTTTAAGTCTGAGGTATCAGAGCTGGTGATCAAAAACGCAATAGTAGAGAGCTCTTCAGCCTGGCAGACAAAAGTGTAATTTGACTAAATGGGTGGCAGCTAGGTTAGAGATACCTCTCTCCAGAAATAAGCTGAGCGTTTTTAAGAATGGAAATACTAACTGAAGTAAAAAAATAACATGGATTATAGGGGATGTTGCTGGTATATATGCCATAAATGTTTTTTGGGGTTATCACTGCTATGGTGCTGGCACCCACAGGGTTGCAATCACTGGGTGCAGCCACACAAGCATCCTCTCTGGGGGTAGTGGCTGTGAGTTCATTCTTTGCCCTGCAGATGTGAGGCAGACAAAGTGAGAGGTCTCTCTCAGATGATGGGTGATGGGGGCCCGACCTGACAGCTTCAGGTCATGATGCAGAGAGACACAGTCTGCTTCTGCACAAACCCACTGAAAACACTCCCCCAGCAGGGTAGTCTCAGTCGGAGGACAGATGAATCTCTGATGAGAAGCGGAGTTTGCCTCCACCTCTCTATCTGTTACTCTGCTGTGGACATTTGCTTGGCAGCAGGCCACAGCTGTGCATGAAGACGTTGCTGTGCCGTCACTGCAGGCACCACGTGAGCCCTAAGTGGGGACCTGAGCTGCAGTCCAGACCATTTGCACTTAGTAGTTAATCTGGCCCTGAGACGGAGCTGTGCACTTAAGCAATCACCTCAAACAAAACCATTTTTATGATCATTTTCTATGATGTGATTTGTGAAAATTGTATATGGGAGTTTACTTCCAACACACTGCTGCTCTTATCTAAAAACATATTTGGATGGGATATTGCAGAGCTTGCTCAAAATTGCTTGAATTACTCTGCCGATATTTTATTGCTCAACTTGGATAAAATGACAGGCAGAAATGTTGATAAGATTAAAATTTCCCTCTGCAATGCAGGTTCCTTTGATGTTTCAGCTAGCTCTGTAATGAAATAAAATAACTTCTACAGTACTTGTTTTCATTTCTCTGAATAAACAGGAGAAGTTCAGCAGAATTAATTCCCTAAATTGCACTTTTAGAGTACATTTTATTAATCTGCAGGGGTAATATTTCAAAAAGTCTGTAAGTAAAATGTGTAGTCTATTAGTATCATCACCAGAAAAAGATTATTGTAGGGAAGATGTTAATAAAAGATCTCCTACCTCTTTTCTTTGGTCTCTGTAGTATGCTTTTTATTGAATGTATTTTTCCTGGAATGTGTCAAAACCACGCAGAGTACACTCTTTCTCTGATCCTGTGCTTTTGAACACTTTGCTCTCGGCTGCTGTGCAGAATTGCATGGCTGGGCATTTGGTACAGGAGATCTCTCAACTTGACTCTCTTTAAGGTGGGGTGACCAGCTGCTCAGACGGAACAAGCAACAGGGACAGCCTCCGGTTTGATGACGAAGTCCCTTACAGTGGGCCTTTCTGCGGTCGAGCCAAAGTTCATACTGACTTCACGCCAAGTCCTTATGACACCGACTCTCTGAAAATCAAGGTAAGACAACTGCCAGGATTTCTTCTTTTCCAGTAAGAATGCCAGGGGGGCATTTCTTACATGTGAAGAATATGTTTATTAATGCATTTTTATCTGTTAAGCACATGTAACACTCTAAAAGCAAGACCAATCTGGTTTTGCAATGCTTCTATAAGGACTTCAGACAATGCTGCAAACCCAGCTGCTGCTAAAGGCTTTTTAAGGCATAGACTCCAGGTAGGTACCCCATCATAGCATCTACCTGGACACCACAGCTTTCCTTGGAGTAAAATACATGTTGCTTCCCACATACTAGGTCTGGAGTAAGAAAAACTTGAGTCTCATGGGATGTGAAGTTGCCTCCCCAGCTTCTTCAGTCAAACTAGGATACATCAAAAGCTCAGTGGCACCCATTGTCTTTAATGAAAACAGTTCACCTTTCCATTAAGCTTTTCTTTAAGCATGCCTCTGAACTATGAATTTTCTCTGGCCCTGACAACATGGCAGGGGTGTCCAGGCTGTGTGAGTGAGACGAAGGAGCTCCAGATGTGGGCCCAGTTGAACATTACTGAAAAAGCCCAGCCCTTTTCTTCTCCTTCCATGCACAGACACATTCAATATCATCATCCTTCAGACTACTCATGTCTGTAATGTGGACTTCTTTCTTTTCCCTCTTTGTAAACACCTTCATATCCAGATTATATTCACACTTCAGCATCTTTTCTTCTTCTTCACAGCCTCTTCTTTTTGTCAAAATCCTTATCTGTATCTCACTGCACTCTCCCTCTCCTCCTCTCTGGTCTACATTACAGTCATTGCTCTGCCAGTACGTGCAGTCTTCACCACTTGCCCTCCACTCCCACTCACACCTAGGGCATGTCCTTCAAAACAGTTTAACTGGTCATGAAACGGCAAATGTCTGGTGGCTCACACAGGTTCCTTTTTTAGTCACTGGGGCAGTGTATTTTAGAATTATAAACTAATACTTAGGGTTGAAATCCCCTAAATTTACCTCACAAAATTTCAGTACCCTGAAACTGAATTCAAAGTGTGTCTGCAGCTTGGCTTAGAGCCACTGCCTAATCCTGATCTGCATCCTCATCTGAAGTTCCTGAGCCTCCATCAGTGTGTAGAATAATATGTGTGCTTATAGAGCTTTAAACAAATGTTTGTTTAGTTTCCACTTCAAACGCGCTCATAGCTCTGAGCTCCATATTCTAACAAAACCAGGTCACTGGAACACAGTCAATTTCATACTTGGGTTTGTACCAAAACTAGGGTGACCGCTTTACTTGCAGTTTCTTGACCAGACCAGAAAAGATTCAGAAGTCTTGGAGCTGTTAACAGATATTTTAACAAACTGAGTTTGATTTTTAACTTTGTAACAGAATGCCAAATGAAGTGTGTACGTGGGGATTTGTTGGATAACTGTTTAAAGACTTCCAACATTTTTGTAAGTTCTGTGGTACCTGCCCAGAAGAGAGGACTCAATTCTGAGGTCAAGGGAGCAAGTTGTGTAAGGGGTATGACTTACAAGGGAGCCTTTTTACTACAAGAATTACTCAGAGTGACTGTTTTGCTGAGCTGAGACCTTGGTTCCCGCAGTGTGGCTTTACCAAAAAGCCCTCTTGAAGTAGCTGTGTTATCACTCTTTTTTGCACTCACATTTGTGAGCGAATGCACGAGTGTGGAGAGCTGAAGCCTTTAGATCTGTCTGCTAAGGTGCTTCCACTATTTTCTCAGTCAATTGTGCTAATAATAGTGGGAAAATTTGTCAGCCCGTTGGGAAAGACAGACAGGAAGGTATTAAGGGAGTTAAATGTTCTTTATCACCTTTGAGAAATGTATCCAGTGCTTTTTACTGTAAAATGGGTAAGAGTCCACCTTTCACATAGCTCAGCTATCAGTTTTTGAAGACCCTTGAGATGCTGATAATAAGATTATTGTGTAACTGGTTTGGCACATATTTGGAAAATAACCTCACAGTGTTCCCTTGCTTTTTGCCAAAGTTATGCCCACTATCCATGGCAAAAGTTAATTGCTGATGCAACCCTATCCCTTTTCAGGGACCAAGTGGAGCACAAAAATGGTGAGAGGGGCTGCTTATGCTCACCTCTCCTTCACAAATGTTTGGAGATAAGGACTAACTCCTTTTTCTGTAATTATTTTGCTGGGATTTTATAAAAGAAAAGGAGCAAAATCTAGGTAATTTTAAAAAGTTACTTCGAACTGACTAGTTAAGATTCTGTGCTGTCCGTGCTGGTTTTGGTCCATAGAGGAAACGCTACATACAACAAACCAGATTTTTTTTTATTTTTTCTAGAAAGGAGACATTATAGATATCATCTGTAAAACCCCCATGGGCATATGGACAGGCATGCTGAACAACAAAGTAGGAAACTTCAAGTTCATTTATGTGGATATTATCTTGGAAGAGGAAGCTGCACCCAGAAAGATAAAGCCGCACAGAGGAAGCAAAAGAACCAAGCCTAAAACGTTGCAGGAGCTCCTGGATCGTGTCCACTTGCAGGTCAGCCAACGCGCTTCCCAGATGTATTTGAAACGTTTCATTTCTGTGCGCTCCGGTTTGGATGTCATTTACAGGCAGAAGTAGAAAGGCAGGTTTCAGCAGTTTTGACGTCAGCAAAGCAAAGCAGCTTCGCGTCTGTCTTTTATCTGATGTGAGTGGCTTATAGAGCTGCATTTTACTGCAGCATCTGGTTAGGCTAAGAGACTCCACGCAAAGAGGAACGGTGGTGACTTGTCAAGTCACCGCAACCTGACTGCAATTGTGTGCCTAAGCATAGGAGGTGTGTGATGGTGGACACCTCAGGGACAGGATGCAGTCTGACTCCACTGCCAACATTTAGAATTTGGGTTTCTAATTTCTTGTGATCTTTAGGGAGCAATAGTCTTTTTGCACTATGCTCATGTTGCACCTCTCTCCCTCTCTGCAACGCTAACTCTTGACTGAGTGTCAAAGCGTAATTAGGTCATGGTTTACAGGTAACATTTTTAATAACAGTTATTGCTTTGGTGCTGATGCGAAGACTCCTTTCCCTGGAGTATGTACAGAGTTTCATACTGCATCGACACACAGCTCAAGGGGGACCATGTGTGACACAGCACAGCTGAGGGCTCCCTCAGCTTCTCACCCTTGCTTATATTGAAGGGCTCCTTCTGTCCAAAGGCAGAGCACACCCTACATCAGAGGCTCTCCTGGACCCAGCATGGGAGGCACTCATGGGGTGACCCACAAAAGTCCAGATGCTTGGCAAATTAAATCATTTCTGGCAGAGCTCTGTCCTAGTCCAATTTGCTGCCGGACTCTGTTAGACAACCCACGCACAGATGCTGGGACGGCCAGGAGGACCTCCAGGCATCTCCACCTCTGTCATCTCTTGCTCTGCAGCTCTGGTTTTATGCCAAAGGCATAAATGGAGAATGGAGCTCATTTCAACCTCACAAAAAAGTAAAAGGGAAATTGTGCCTATTTGTCTATTAAACACAGTGCTTGTTTACATGAGCGGATTTGCTTGTTTCTTTTTGTAGGATTATGCCTCAACCCTCTTGCTAAATGGCTATGAAACTCTAGAGGACTTAAAAGATCTACAGGAGAGCCATCTGATCGAATTAAATATTTCAAACCCAGAAGACAGGGCAAGATTTTTATCAGCAATTGAAAATCTACAGGACTATGACGGTATTTATATTTTTTTTTCCTAAATGGGCATGACTCAGTCCATCATAAATGATTTTTTAATTAAAATTGATTTTCTGCATTGCTTAGAAGTGAGCAGCATAATTACCCACAGCTACAAGGTAATCTGTTTACTGGCCAAGAGTATTCTAGATGTAAGTTCAGCACTTTTCCAGATAAAGAACACTCTTTTTATAAGCTTTGTGGAAAAATATACTAAGGCCATAGACCGTATTTACTGTTCTAAGCTGTGTGAGCCGGCACAGGCAGGACGCAGGAACAACCACAAAACCACGAATGAAATGCAAAGAGTAAATTTATTTTCATTACCTTGCCAACCGGGTGATCCCTGAAGTAGCACCCAGGCAGAAGCACATAAGCGGTAACGCAGGCACCACGGAGCTTGGTCCATGCTAAAGGATCACCGAACCTGCTGTTTTCGCCTGTATTTCAGGGATTCGTGCAGGCGTAATTTACCACTGTGCTTTGATCTTTCCCACAGCAGGGCAGGAATCTCAAAGATGTTCAATAGGGTGCCTCTAAGTCTATCACAGGCCTGTGTTATCTAAATACAGATGTTCTACTTGTCCNGACTATGACGGTATTTATATTTTTTTTTCCTAAATGGGCATGACTCAGTCCATCATAAATGATTTTTTAATTAAAATTGATTTTCTGCATTGCTTAGAAGTGAGCAGCATAATTACCCACAGCTACAAGGTAATCTGTTTACTGGCCAAGAGTATTCTAGATGTAAGTTCAGCACTTTTCCAGATAAAGAACACTCTTTTTATAAGCTTTGTGGAAAAATATACTAAGGCCATAGACCGTATTTACTGTTCTAAGCTGTGTGAGCCGGCACAGGCAGGACGCAGGAACAACCACAAAACCACGAATGAAATGCAAAGAGTAAATTTATTTTCATTACCTTGCCAACCGGGTGATCCCTGAAGTAGCACCCAGGCAGAAGCACATAAGCGGTAACGCAGGCACCACGGAGCTTGGTCCATGCTAAAGGATCACCGAACCTGCTGTTTTCGCCTGTATTTCAGGGATTCGTGCAGGCGTAATTTACCACTGTGCTTTGATCTTTCCCACAGCAGGGCAGGAATCTCAAAGATGTTCAATAGGGTGCCTCTAAGTCTATCACAGGCCTGTGTTATCTAAATACAGATGTTCTACTTGTCCAACACACAAGGCCAAACAACAATTAGTATGATATATGTGGGTTTTGACAATCCAGATGCAAGTTACTTGAGCGTGTTTACAATCTTCCTTGCCAATCTTCCACTATTTTCCCACACAAGCCCATCTTTCTCACAGAGCTTGGAAGACTTCCATGTCTTTGCATTACATTCATGCTTCCATGAAGCACGTGTTTGATTACTGGATGGAGTCTCAAGTATGGTCCAGAGTTGAAATGCAAGGGTTTCTGAGTTTTTGTGACTCTGCTATTATTGAGAACAGCCAAGCGTGCTCAACATAGCCTCATTTTACTAGATTCTACTATAAACGTAGTAAATCAGGATTTAATATTTCTTTAACCCGATATCTGATATTGTGAAATATCCAGATTTTTTTACAAGGTTTTTATTTTCTTTTTATTTCCTTGGCTTTTTCTTGGCATTTATTGTATGTAATACCAAGTGATTTCTTCATGCTGCATACTTGTGACTATATAATTCATGTTGCAGAATAAACAGTTATTGAGTTTTCTAACCAAAAGACCTGCAGCAGTAGTTTCCACATTATATGCTTCTCAAAGCCATCCAAAACGTAGGATTTCTGGCAGTGAGAATTTTTTCATCTTACATTTGATTTAGACCTGAATGAATTTGAAAGGAAAAAATTTACCCACCTTATACCAGGAATTAAAAAGTAAGTTTTATACAGCAAATGCTACCACATAGTGGTTTTTAAGCAGATTTTGCTTCCTGGTACTGCTCTATCTTCTTTCTACCTTTCCTGGGAGTCTAGGCCTAAATTCACCATCTTCAAGTACTTCATGTAGCAAGGCTATCCTAGAACTACAAGGTCTTGTAAGATCCTCATGACCTTCCCCCCCCTCCCAGATCTCTTTTTAGATTTCCTATATGTTCATCAGACCTATATATTTGGAACAAAATGATTGGTTTCCATGAATTCATGGCTGGGGAGGAAAAAAAGGCTCTTTTTCATAAAGAATTTCTTAATAGCTTTCCATTCTGCTCCCAGATGGCTTTCTAGACAGGAGATGGATGTCTGTGCTTTTGTAGGATGCTATTTTTAAAGTGAAGCAGTTGCTGGATGGTTAATGAATAAAGTAATAAAAGAAGTTTGGAACTTCTTTCTTGACCGCTTCCCAGGACACACGCTTTTTTGTGTGCAAAATAGCCTTAATTCTCTTGTCACTTAGATTATGTAAGTCAAGAGGTCATTCCTGAAGTCCAGTGGGTTACATTAGTCCAAAGCTATTCTGAGTTAAAGAAGAATTAGACTTCATTGGATATGTGCATACAGTTCATTTTCTAGAAAAAAAGGTGCATATGTGCATTTGGGGGGTAATATTTTATCCTTATCTCCCCAAATCCACTTCTTTAGCTTACTTTTCATATTTAAGTGACAGATCATACTCTAAATTCCACTGCTAGTACCAGATAAGGTTTGTTCCTTATTTATTGTACTTGCACAGCAAGATAGTAGATAGCTGAGGGCATGACTTTCAGTTCTCAGTTGCATTCCCTACGTGAGGACCTAGCATCAAGAGTACCTTTTTACACTCAGCAGTCCCTTTAAGTACATGGGATTACACAATATCATGTCAAGTTCAAACAGGGCTCGAAGACAATCTCCCCTTCTGTACCGTGGTATAACTCATTGACCTGGACTTAATGTTTCCAGATTTCCCAAGGAAGATCATCCTTGCATGACTATTAGTATTTTTCACCTTTTTTCAGGCACATCTGTTTGCTTCCAGATTTTAAAGAAAAAAGCTTGTTCTCATTTCTGTTTTCACCATAGACTCTCCTCTCACATCAGTTCAGTATTCCTCCCAGAAAAAGCTATGCCACTGATTTCAGTGAGTGCAATTTTTTAAGTTGCATGTCTGTAAATATCGACAAAAGGTTTACTCCTTTGAGTCCCCAAAGTATTGCATGTGTGTACAGAACCACTTCAGGTTTCTCTGCTTCTTTTTCAAGAAGTATCGCCATTTACTGCTTCAAAATGATCCTTTCTGAGTTTGATGCTTTGTAAGTTTTCATTTCATTTTAACACTTAGGTGGTCTAACTGGCACAGGCACTACAGGTTGATACATGGCCTTCATACGTACCTAGGAGGTCTAACATCAGCCTTGAAGACACACTTTGTTCTATTCAGTTATTGTATGGTGCTGCTCAGTACGGCACTGCTGCACCTTCCAGGAAGGCATGCAAGTGACTCAGCCTAAAGCATCGTGCTCCTAGCCCAGTTCTCCTTCTGGGTAAAACTCATGAAGGCAAACTCTCAGAGGGTGCATTCATGAAGTACAGCTTGCTGCCGGGTGACCTTCTTTTTTCCCCAAGACAAAACCCAAGCCTCCTGCCACTCATCTGGTTTAAACTGACATAACCACACAGGAGTCAGTGTGACCTCTATATATTCTTGAGCTGAATTGCCTTAAACCTAAGCTTAAAGTGCTTTCCTAATCAGGAATTTAAACTCATTAAAAAAGGGAAAAAAGCTAGTGAAAGAAGAGAGATCTATCCCTGCATGTCATGCATATCTATGTCATTGAATAACAAATATTCATTTCAAAGATCTACATAGCGCGGAAGATAAGCATGCATCACACATCTATTACCAAGACTAAAGGCCTCACATTTTTTTCAGAAGTCTGAATACAATCCTACCGTCTAAAGTAGTATTAGAATATATGTGTCAAAATGATGCATATCTTGGACTCTTCTGGCCATATCATAGACAACAGTGACTGAAAGCTATTTATCTTATATGAAACTGCTTTACTGGAGAAAAATGATAGGACTTCTATTTGTTGATAAGATAGTTATTTCTGATGATTCTGCAACATCTAACGGCAGTTTAATTTTATCAATTCCTGTTTCCTGTGCATTGTATCTTTCTTCTGATGTCCAAAAGATTAAGACAGCAAACTTACCTTTACTAATGTGGAACTTGAACATGTATGTGTTACAGGAAGGAATCAAGTAGAACTGAATGTAAGAGCCAAAAGCTAAAAAGAAGAAAAAAGTGTAGTTTCTTTTCTCATGAAGCAACATCTAAAATTGTATGCTACATATATTTATCATATTCAGTATCCTGTTCAAGTGGTTTAGTAGTTACTGCATAATATTTAAGGCTTCTTTAAAGAGAGGAAAAAAAAAAACCACCAAAGTTTGCTTTCAGTCTTTTCTTCTTAAATATTGGGGGGGGTGTTCTTCAAATTTTTCTGCTCAGAATGAAAAATAGAAAATATACTATTTTTACCGTCTCAAACACCTGAACATTTTTGGTTTTCAGTTTTTCATGTAAAAAATTTTTCTAGTATTATGGGAAGAGACAGAAGTTTTACATTTCTGTACGTTTTCTAACTGACCTAAATTCAGATTTTAAAAAAATCTCAGTTCCAGGCTTGTCTGTGCCTTTTTCCCTGAAACACACAAGGGAAAGACATCACTACAAAAGAATTTAGGATCTGTTTTCCACATAGTAACTACTCAGATTATCACCACTAGTTACACTAATACACTGACTGAAACTGCATTTTCTTTTTAATCCACTAGTTACTTGGTCTTCTTTCCATTGTAAAACAAAAAAAGTGGATGGAGGTTCCTCTTTGACCTTGAAAATGTAAACAGGATTAACACTTTTTAGGTCACTGTTTGCCAGGGCAGCAGATGATGCTAGAGAAGCTAATAAAAGTACCAGCAAGCAGCGTTAGGCTGATGAGGGGATTACAGCGGAGGGCAGGGGAGCCCTGCCCGCAGCCACGCAGGAGGAATTCACCCGGCCACCGGCTGAGCTCTGTCAGCCCACAGTGACCAAGACCTGGGTTGTCTTGGCGCTGGTGGGATGGGTGTGAGGAGCTAATGACACAGTTCAGACAAGGCTTTACTGGGGCATCTGCTGTTATTTGTGCTAAACTACTTCTGTTGCTACTAATAGCAGCAGTAATGCCTTCACTGGTGTAATGCCTTTTGTAATTCCTTCCTGACTTAAATCAGAAATCAATTGGACCCTGCGTGATCAAATATTTTCCCTGCAAAGAGAGATAACGTTTGACATGACAAACTGTGTTCTGTAAAGTGAGAAGGAGATCAAACAGTTGCACATATCAATTACATCTGCTGAAAGGTGTACTCTTTCACGCAAGTGCAATTAACCATTAATTTATTTGGGAACAAGGTGGGACTTCTATTCCTTGGAAAGTATTTAAAGTAAGCTTTTTTTTTCTTTTTTTAAATACATCAGGTTATGCCTATAACCTCAGGCGTAATGAAAAAATTACTAAGTTGAGATTTTGGATTCTTTTCTTCAAAAATCAGATTAGTTTATTAACTTAATTAGGCAATTGAAAGTTAACAAATGTTAAACAGAATTAATCAGTCCAAACAAATCTACAAGACTTCCATCAACACCTAAAAATGTTTCTTAATACATCAAAATGCTTTGTGAAATAAATTCATTGAAATCTCACACAATGAAGAAAGGTGCTGAATCTCCTGCTGTTCCATTTCAACGTTTTCAGAATGAAACATTTCAATTTTTCATTTCAAATTTATTCTTTGTTATGCAACACAAAATTTAAAAAAAAAAGAAATCCAAATTTAAAATCTTTCCCATCTTACCAAAGCTTATAACTTTCAACAATTAAAACAAATGCCAGTATGAATTTTCCTTGTAGAAATTTTATAATTGTGGAAGCTAAACTACATTTAGATTTTGATGACAGATAAATTCCTTCATGTATTAGGACTTCCATTCTGCCTGGACTTGAATTGAGACAGCTTAAATCTGACTAAAGATTCAAAGCTAACTATTTAACCATGGAGTAACAAGTCAAGTGAAATAAGGGAACTTTCTTTGCAAAAGCAGAAAGGTACCATTTTTCTGAAGGGCTAAAATCTGTGGTAAACCCATCTGTTTCCTGTGAGAGTTGTTCCTTATACTTTGTTTGGAAAGCAAGCCACAGTCTGAAGTAAAAATACAGTTACAGGAGGGCAACAACAACAAAAAAAAAAGGAAGGGAAAGATTTTATATTTTACAGCTTGTTTTCTCAAGAAATTTACTGTGAGTAAGCACCACGTATTTCACAGCCAGAGAATATGAACACAAAATTTAACCACAAGATATATTACATTCATGATACACAGGTATATGCTGTCTGCAAGGTAGGTTGTTGAGCTTTTTTTGAGAGGTCTGTCAATACCCTCGCTGAGTTGCAGACTTTTGAGTTTGAACAGGTTAGTCATACAGCAGCTAGACAAGGACAAATTATTTGCAAGATAATTTGCTTCTACTTAGTTTTGGAACAGTGTTCAAAAACCATATAGCAGGAGTTAGGCATCTTAGCTTTCTCCAAGGCCTTTGTGTTTTGGAAAATAACCTTCTGGATATCACGCTAAGCTTAGGAAGTTTCCATCAACCACCCACTGCCACTGAAAAGTCCAGTGCTTTAGAAAATCTGATTAGAACATCTTTATGCTGAGCACTTCTGAAGACCAGTGCATTATATCTCACTACACAGTGCACAGAGCAGACAAAATGGTGGGGGTTACATTCAAAAGACACAACATCTATAATGCAATGTGTTATAAACAAGGTGCAGTAGACTACATGATTAATTGCATGAGCAGGCTCTGGAATACACGAGTGTGGGAGAGGAAAAGCTGCCATCTCTGCTGTGGACATGCTGACCATGCATGGTGGACATTATACCTGTGGACAGCCTAAAGGACCTCAGTTTAAAGGATGAGGCCAAAGACTCCAGCATTCATCTCTGCGCAACATACTGCAGGATCAAAGTCAACCTCAACATCAACTTAGATGTTGTTATACTCATGTAATGATATTTTTAGCTCTTTGATTGCTGAGGTTTCTGTTTCTGAAAGACAAAAGATATTGATCTAGTCATGTGTATGTTACCAGCTCTGTTTCTACAGTTCTTCAAGATCAGTCATGTTGCTATCTCAAACTCTTTCCCAGGATACTTATTTTGACAATTTTTTTCTTTCTTTTTCTGTTCTTTCTAGTTGAACAGCAGCAGAAAAGTGACGGTAGTCAGGAGACGCGGAGCTTAAGCCCTCACCACAGCTTTGACAAATCACAGTTAAATGACTGCCCAAGAGATTCTGGCTGTTACATCTCATCAGAAAATTCAGATAATGGTAAAGAAGAAGTAGACCCAGAAACCCTGTCTGACATGGTGCAGTCAATAACAATCACTGAGTCAAACTGAATCAGTCCTGCTGCTTTTCTGCAGATTTTCAGAAAAGACGATCAGATTTGCCAGTATGATGGCACAGAAGCAGAACACAAAATATTCTCAACACTGAAGATCTACTTGTGTTTCATGGTTGATGCTCTAGACTGTTTAATATGAGGGCGCTTGATAGCTAAATATTAGCTGATAATAATATCTCATGCTTTTGTGAAGAAGAAGAAGAAGATCTCATGAATCCACAGATATTTCACTGGAAAAGTTTAGAAATATGTATTTGTAAATATTTGTACAGCAAATGCATTTTCTAGAATAATAGAGAATTGTTCTAGGTATTGGTACATAACATGGACATGTTCATTTCTGGAGCTGTCTAAATGTAAATATCATACATATTTATTTTAAAAAGATAAGGGTTAATCACACTGTCTCTATTTTCAGATGTGTTTTGCTGATATTTGTACATAATTTGTATGTGATGTTTTCATTGGTATATCAGCATAATAAAAAGGTGGATACATTCATATCTTACTTTGAAAAGTTCCAAGCTAATTCTCATTAATATTAAAGCTGTTTCATACCATTCTTCTCCAAAATAGGCTCTAAAGTAGACTATCATCTCCTACACTTTATCCTGGAGGTACGAAAGGACTGTTGTGTGAATCTGAATCAACCTCTCTGTGTTCATCATCTTTCAGAGAACACAGCCATCTGAATGTCTTATGCACTGGCAGTTACTTTATTGTTATTTTCACACCTGTTCTCATTCTTCCCAAGCATTATACAGAGAATGCAAGCTTGGAGCAAAAAAAATCAGTATCGATGCTATGCTTTTATGATCATTTTTGTGAAGCTCTTGCTTTTTGTGCGTGGTGTGAAGTTTGTTAATAGAGTATTTGTTTGCATACAAAACTCGGAAGCTAACATGGTTACTATGCACTATTGTCATTTTATTATTTCCCAGTCCATTTTGCACTGGAATACACATTTCAACTGCCTGTCTTTTTTTAGAGTACTTCTTTCAATAATAAACAGAATCATGTGTTTGAGTCCTTTAAAAACTACTTGATTTTTAATGTGGCCA
Source organism: Balaeniceps rex (assembly GCA_013401315.1). NCBI lineage: Eukaryota > Metazoa > Chordata > Aves > Pelecaniformes > Balaenicipitidae > Balaeniceps > Balaeniceps rex. Next base: position 57,879 of record VYZW01040121.1, on the reverse strand, counting down.
TTACATCTCAAAGACGGCCGTGTTCTAAGACTAACACAGTAAATGGCAACTCCACTGAGCATTCTTATCATGCATAATAATCTGTTTATCAAATCAATAGAGAAACTTTTCACTCACTAATTAGTCACACAATTATCATAATTTAAGGCATTTTGCATTTATGTTAAAAAGTTTCCACATATTGCTGACAGCTTAAAAGAAAATCACCTTCAGAAGAGATGAAACATGGAAAGTTCCACCCCAAAAAGAGTATTTCTGAAGAAGCTATAAACAAATGGAAAGCTTTTCTCCCTTTCTTTTTTTTTTCCAATGGAAATGCTTTCTGTAGTTTTCATGACCCCTCAAATGGCTACTGCTGTCAGACTTCTAATACACAGATCTGCTTTGAAGACTATGGTATAAAAAAGGCAATTTTAGAAAATTGCATTAACTAGATTTCAAAGATTTGGAGTAAATAAACTCTGTTTAGAAAAATAAACAGGAATGGGACACACTAAGATTTGTTTCTGGTTTTAACTACTTTTTACGCTGGCAACAATCATCATCATTTAGCAGCAATGACCCCATATTGCCAGGCATGGTGGGGATGCAGAATGCATTGACAGGATGAAGTATGGTGAGAGCTTGTATCAAGCAGCCATATTTGTTTCTTAATGTTTTTCTAACCAGTAGTATGTCATGACACGCAGTACTGATTTACTTAATATGTCTTTGTATTGGGTCTGGCTGAGATGGAGTTAATTTTCCCCATAGCAGCCCTCATAGTGCTCTGCTTTGTATGGGTAGCTAGAAAGGTGTTGATAGCACACCTGTGTTTTGGCTACTGCTGAGCAGTGCTCACACAGCACCAAAGCCGTCTCTCCAACATTTCCCCCCCTCACCAGTAGGCTGGGGGTGGGCAAGATCTTGGGAGGGGACATAGCCAGGACAGCTGACCCAAACTGACCAAAAGGATATTCCATACCATATGACGCCCACTCAGCAATAAAAGCTAAGAGAAAGGAGGAGGAAGGGGGGGCATTTGTTATTTACAATGTTTGTCTTCGGGAGCAACTGCTATGCGTACTGAAGCCCTGCTTCCTGGGAAGTGGCTGGACATCGCTTTCTGGCCTTTGCTTTTGCTTTTATTAGACTGCCTTTTATCTTGACCCACAAGGGGTTTTTTTCTATCTTATTTTCTCCCCACCCTGTCCTGCTGAGNCAGTACTGATTTACTTAATATGTCTTTGTATTGGGTCTGGCTGAGATGGAGTTAATTTTCCCCATAGCAGCCCTCATAGTGCTCTGCTTTGTATGGGTAGCTAGAAAGGTGTTGATAGCACACCTGTGTTTTGGCTACTGCTGAGCAGTGCTCACACAGCACCAAAGCCGTCTCTCCAACATTTCCCCCCCTCACCAGTAGGCTGGGGGTGGGCAAGATCTTGGGAGGGGACATAGCCAGGACAGCTGACCCAAACTGACCAAAAGGATATTCCATACCATATGACGCCCACTCAGCAATAAAAGCTAAGAGAAAGGAGGAGGAAGGGGGGGCATTTGTTATTTACAATGTTTGTCTTCGGGAGCAACTGCTATGCGTACTGAAGCCCTGCTTCCTGGGAAGTGGCTGGACATCGCTTTCTGGCCTTTGCTTTTGCTTTTATTAGACTGCCTTTTATCTTGACCCACAAGGGGTTTTTTTCTATCTTATTTTCTCCCCACCCTGTCCTGCTGAGGAGGGGAGTGATAGAGCGGCTTGGTGGCACCTGGCATCCGGACAAGGTCAACCCACCACAGTCTTTAATAACTTCTGAAATAATGTATTTGGATTGGCTTCTATCATCTCCTCATTCTAGAGAAGGACTACAGTCAGCTTGAATTCCTCTAAGAGGTGCTTATCTTTTGGCTTTTGTGGCAGAGGCACGTAGTCTTCAGGTTGCTTCTATCTAGACATCTGTAAAATTGCTGAACCTGTAAAAATATGTTGAGGTGAGTTTAAATATGATTATGACTGTCAAGAAACAGCTAAGTTAGCTGGGTCAAGGACTAAAAACCACAGAGACCAGCGATGTACCGTGATACAAATACTCTGAGGAATGTTTATTTGCATAGGTTTGCAAATTAAAATACGCCTCCCTAACTAGTTACAGTGAGACAGGCAAGACTTTCAATAGAGAAAATACCCAACAGCTGCTATTATTTTACAGGAATCAAACCCAGCATAACTTGGGCTGATGGCAAGATGATAAAGGTGTAAGATTGGTAACTATGGACATGAGCTGTAGTTTAACCACTCCTGTTTCTGATCAGTAAGGCTTTGTCCAAAGGGCTTCTTGTTTAGAAAAATGTGTCAACTGAAAGCTTGTTTGTGTCAACCAAAAGCCACACCGCCCAAGTTGCAGAAGGCAAAGGCAGAGACCGGGAGAATGAAGAACTGCCCACTACAGGAGAAGATCGGGTTTGAGACCATCTAAGGAACCTCGTGCACAAGTCCGTGGGACCTGAGGAGATGCATCCATGGGTTCTGAGGGAACTGGTGGATGAAGTGGCTAAGCCACTATCCATCATACTTGAGAAGTCGTGGCAGTCCAGCAAAGTTCCCATTGACTGGAAAAGAGGAAACAGAACCCCCATTTTTAAAAAGGGAAAAAAGGAAGACCTGGGGAACTACAGGCCAGTCAGTCTCACCTCTGTGCTCAGCAAGATCATGGAGCAGATCTTCCTGGAAACTGTGCAAAGGCACATAGAAAATAAGGAGGTGATTGGTGACAGCCAACATGGCTTCACTAGGGGCAAATCATGAGTGACAAATTTGGTAGCCTTCTACAATGGGGTTACAGTGTTGGTGGGTAAGGGAAGTGAAACTGACATCATCTACCTGGACTTGTGCAAAGTATTTGACATGGTCCTGCATGACATCCAAGGTCCTGCACATGGGTCTGGGCAATCCCAAGGACAAATACAGGCTGGGCAGAGAGTGGATTGAGAGCAGCCCTGAGGAGAAGGACTTGGGGGTGTCAGTTGATGAGAAGCTCAACGTGACCTGGCAATGTGCGCCTGCAGCCCAGAAAGCCAACCATATCCTGGGCTGCATCAAAAGAAGCGTGGCCAGCAGGTCGAGGGAGGTGATTCTGCCCCTCTACTCGGCTCTGGTGAGACCCCACCTGGAGTACTGCATCCAGCTCTGGGGCCCCCAACATAAGAAGGACATGGACCTGTTGGAGCGAGTCTAGAGGAGGGCCACAAAGATGATCCGAGGGCTGGAGCACCTCTCCTATGAAGAAAGGCTGAGAAAGTTGGGGTTGTTCAGTCTGGAGAAGAGAAGGCTCCAGGAAGACGTTACAGCAGCCTTTCAGTACCTGAAGAGGGCCTACAAGAAAGCTGGAGAGGGACTTCTTACATGGGAATGTAGTGATAGGACAAGGGGTAATGGCTTTAAACTGAAAGAGGGTAGATTTAGATTAGATATAAGGAAGAAATTCTTCACAATGAGGGTGGTGAGGCACTGGAACAGGTTGACCAGAGAAGTTGTGGATGCCCCATCCCTGGAAGTGTTCAAGGCCAGGTTGGATGGGGCTTTGAGCAACTTGGTCTAGTGGAAGGTGTCCCTGCTCATGGCATGGGGGTTGGAACTAGATGGTCTTTAAGGTCCCTTCCAACCCAAACCATTCTATGGTTCTATGATTGTTCAAGACATTTGTAACTTCCTGTGAAGGCAGAGCAGATTAGATCTCAAACTGAGAAACTTCCGTTCTCTCAAGTTATTCTGAGAAAAAGAATGAGGAAATTTCATACCACAAAGAAAAAAATGTGTGTTTCCTACAAGAAGCATACCCAACCTTCTTTTGTCTCTCAGTGGTCTTGTTAATCACACTGATCATGGATTAAACTGTTTGCAATCGCACAAACAGTTCTCCGACCAGCCTTAGTGCTGGATAATATGAATAAAAGATAATTCTAAGAACTGTTGGAGAAAGTCTGGTGGAGATCTGAGCTACTTTTGAGGAATCTTTAAAATATCCCAGAGACAGGGAAGAGAAGCAAGCAGCAGAGGTTTTGTTCCTTTCTGTCACTTGCTCAATGGTGTCATGTCCCTTTTCATTTTTATTAACCTTCCTCTATGATTAAGGAAGACTATAAGGTTTGTAAGACTCTTATTTGAAGATAATGACAGTCCACTGTTCCCTGCAGTTACAAAGCGTGCAAAAAGATGCAAAACCCGTCAGTAACAGTAGAGGCGAAGCTGACAGGGCTAGCCCTACTAGCCTTTAGCCGGTGGGGATTTCCCGTGCCGCAGAGGGCCACGGTGCAGGTGCAGCAGACTTCCCCCGGGGCTGTGGTGCTGGGCTGGCTGCTGGCACGTGTGCTGCCACCTGCTCACGGCAGAAAGCCGGTAGCTCAGAAAGACTTAGGTGACCCACAGAAAAATTCAGGTGGTGGCAGGCACCCTTGTCCCCAGGGAAGAACCACCTGTGGTCAAAGTTAACGTCGCATTTAGCAGCGTTGCCTCATGCTCAGCCCCGTTTGACTGCCATTCACAGCTGGCATCGCATTAAAGGAGGGTTGCTCTACTGTAAAAGAGGGTAGCAGAGTGCCAGACCACAGCCCTGTGATCCATGCAGACTAGCCTGCAGATCCCACGAGTCAGCATCCTGCTCTCCAGGGTTTGTAACAAAACTTCTGAAAGTCAGTGGGCATAAATGCATCAGTGTAGAGACTAGCAACAAGGAGGATTTTGCATTCATTTTGCTCATGTGTGAATGAGCACATGAAGCATAAGGCAGAACGTGGGCATACTTGTGGAAATTCTGGAGGAGACTGATCTCCAAGGGACTCAACTAATTACTGGCTGCCAGCTAGACTTTGCAGCACTCGCACAACCCTCTGAGCTCAGCAGTCCAGCCATTTTCCACCCACCTGACCGCCGAGTTATCTATTCTGTACTTCACTGATCCTACTGAGTGGCCAGTCTCTCCTGTGACGTGAGGAAGCCCACAGCTCACTAGCTATGATATAAAAGAGGCCTTTATACCATAGAGCTTGCTCTCTGGTAGTGGCAATTAAAATAATTTCTGGCATTGTCAGGGGATCTGCATCACACTGGTGGAGACATTAGAAAAGAAGGCTGGTAGAGAGAGCACAAGGCAATATTGAAAGAAAAAAAGGATACCTCAGGTGCTGTGAACCAGACAGGCCAGTTTCTAGATGACAGTCGGTTCACAGGATCAGTACGACCCGCCCGTTTCCCTGGAAATGAGCTGTTCCATCAAGCCAAGGTCAGTACAGTTCTTTCTGCCCACAGACAGATATATACGTATACACACAAATCTGTGGTGTCAACATGTAAAGGAAGACATGCTGTAGACTTTCGGTGCCTCGGGTCACCTTAGCAGCTTGGTGTCTGTCCTAAGACATCCTCGATGGCAGTTTTGCAACTGAGTTACATGTCGTCATAGATGGCTAAGCCTTCTTTCATGTCAGAGGGAAGTAGTTCCATCACGTCTAGTAACAGCATGGCAAGCCCTCTGCTTCTTTTTCACAGCTCAAAGCTGAGGTTTTGGGTTACGTTAGCCACTGAAGAGGCTATCTGCATCACACTGATGTCTGCTGGCTGTGTATGTTGCACTACTGCTTTGTGCAATGACGCTCTTTGGTCAGTTCCAGGAATATGTTACATAGGATGGTATAAACATCTTCTTTTGGCCTGAGTTCCTGCATGAGGTGTTCACTTGTGTCCCTGATCTTTGGTTCCTGGTAGGTGATGAGCAGATTTTTCCCTAGAACTTAGGGGAGAATGTGGAAGAGGCTGTAAAATGGCTGCACACAGCATTCAGTTTGTATGCCTCCAGTGTTTGTCTTACCTGATGAACACATCAGCCCATAGCTCCTTGTCTGACTCTAAAGTCCTGAGGGCTGGCCAGAGGGCTGGCACTAGCTAGCATCCTTGCTGCAGACTGACAACCAGACAGTGATTCTGTCAAGCTCTGTATTTTTCCTAGCCCTAGAAGAAGCGCTTGTCTGTTCACTGGAAGACAACAAAAGTGGTGTCAAATCTTCTATTTACTCCTGTCTCGGAAAGGCCGAGAAATGCCACTACAAGCACATGGCAAATGGAATGGGGGATAGTAATACATCCAGGGAAACACAGCTGTTAAATCTACAGAGTCACATCATGTATGCATAATAAACAGCAGTCATTGCAACGAACCTGAATTTCTTGGGAAATACGTATTCTCTAGAAGAAGGAAATAGGTAGGAGGGGGTCCATGATAGGCTAGGTGGATCCGAGATGGTCATTTCGTTTTTTGTGGCTAGGCAGAATTTGGTCCCACATGTCTAGTTAGCTCTGCTAGGCATGAGATCTGTCTGCTGAAAGGAAGAGCACAGAAAATCTGCCTGTGCCAGGAAGTCATGCACAAATGAGGGACAAGAGGACTGGAGAGCAAGTGGTGCTCCTTACCAGTTCACATACCTTGACTGCTTAATTTAAACCTGGACAGTGTCCCACAATGTATGTGTTCCTTGGGCAGAGCCCATATGACCTCACTTCCTGAGGCCCATTCCCCATGCCAACCAACTACATTAATGCCCTCCTACTCACCGGTGCTCTGACGTGGGGCTGTGGCAAACCCTGGGCTTTCTCAAATGATCCGCATTCAGAGATCTCAGATTTCAAAGTTTGATTCTCCATGGCTCCTCCAAACTCACAGGGAGTGAGGGTTAGATGCACCCTTACCACTGCCCCATCACTTTCCCATCAGAGAAGCTGGGCAACCCAGGTTTTCCAGAATACCTGTCTCCCTTCCTCAGTCATGGTTTCTGGAGGTGTTCTCCACATATGGAAGGGCTCTCTTGTTGTGTGCCATACACGGGTTTTTAGGGTGGAACATCAAAGGTGTAGACATGTTGTGCAGCTCAGCATTAGGACATGGAGACAGGTCAAGAGCGCGTGGGGCCATGGGGCAGTTTTGACAGACTATGGGCAAGCTGGCTGACACTGCTTGGCTACCAGTCATGTCTATATTGCCAAGGGAGGAAGTGGGAGGACTTCAACCCGAATTATACCCAAGCCTTAGCTTTCCTGCAGAAGGAGCCAAACTGTGTGAATCATCGCTACCTTGAGTGCAAACTAACATAGCCAAGCTTTTGCCACTTTTCTGTGGAAAGAAACAAGGTACCTGTAAGTTGTGCCTGCAACACACGTTGCATCACAAATCTCTCTAAAATGTTCACGATCACATTGGAGAGCAGTCCCTTGCTGGCTATCAAAAAAACATCCTCCAAGGAAAGCACTTCTTAAAATACTATTGGCAATAACCTTACACTTTACAGAGTGCAAAAGTAAAAGAAATGGAAAAAGAAAAGCCCCTCGTGGAGAAAATACGTTTTAGAGAAAAATGAATACAGCAAAACTGAGGAACTTGCATGCTTTCAAAGAATCTCTCTGTATATTACCCAGCTACTTTGCCTCCTAAGTTTGCTCTCATCTCTAACATAGGAGGTGAATGACTAGCATCATTCTTTACGCCAGCATATTAAAATAAAATGTACTTACCGGAAGAACAGGTATTTCTCTTCAAATACCTTTGTGGTAAAAATATACAGTAAATACTTATTTTACCTCCTTGCCTATCTGTCTAGCTACATGGCTATTTAAAGACAGCTGAAGTATCAGAAAGAGCTAGGAGATTATCAGCATAACTGACAGTTCTGCACCCCTCAATTAATGCTATAAACATGCCTACAGGACATCTACCCATCTTCTTAGTTCTGTTTTATTTTTAGACAAAATGTATTAGCAATCTTTGCTCATTTTAACTTTGCAAGAAAACATGCTTTGTCACCTAGAAAAGGCTTCCATCTGGGGCTTTGGAGGGGTTGCTTTCTCATTTTGCTTTCAGAGTGAAGGGAAAGCCATCATTAATGGAAGTGGTTGTGTGACCAGTGACTTTGTCAGCTATGGCTTCCCTTCATTAGAGGAAAAAATGGGAAAATTGACTGGTCTGGACTGAATTTGTAGACATATGTAGAACTTAGTTAAGGTATCAAAAATACTGTATGTTGTGAAAAGCATTAAGACTATGGCTATATTAGCCAGGCCCTACAGGTGGTTAGCGAGGTCTATGAAAGGAAAGACAATGTCTGAGTGTCTAGGAGAACAGGACCCATGTATGAGAGAAGCTGTCTACACTCTGACTTATGCTTTTAATATAGCAGTGAATGTGTGTTTAACATAACACTGGTTTGCCCTGTGAGGCGAACCAACCACCTATAATTCTTGCTTAAACTCAAGTCTCTGCAGCATCATAATTTCATGTTTTACTCTGGAGAAAGACCTAAATCTTGCACAACTGGCAGAGAATTTAGACTTTATTTGCCAAAAATAAACAAATTTGTATGAGACATGATTCAACAATTTAAGATCCTAGATAACAGGATTAGCTACATACTGTACAGTACTTCACAGTTTCAAAATTGAGTAGAGGGGATCATTTAATTAAAACCTATTCAACTGAAAATCCTATTTATCTGAAACAAATGTTTGTCCTATCTATAATATCAACAAACTATTCACATGAGCAACTAGCAATAAACAACACAAAGATGCACAATGAATGTCAATTAACACAATTTGCTTTCAAACAAACTTGCAGTTTATGTATACAGTGTTAGTACTGTCCTGTGTATCCATTATAAAGGTCAATTAACCTCAATTGCAGCTAGTCAGCTATTTCTAAAACAAAATCAGCATAAGATACCTTTTTTTTTTTTAAATCAGCATCTCAGCAATTCAGTTGCCTGGCACTGAAGAACTTCTAAATTGCTAAAAGTCTTTGCTAAAAGTTTTATGTTAGGAAATGTCAAAAAAAGAGAGAATGAGATTGGCCGAAATTGGTGAGGTGTCACAGTGAGGCTGCACAAAGCTTTTAAAAAATATTCATTATTCAGCATATGATCATATGGATTCAGAACAACAAAGAGCTTTGGTATGTGTGTGCCTGAAAGGATGAAAATCTTCCTAAGTAAAGCTTTCGATGCATACGCTAATCCAAGACTACACTAACAAATCTCTTGAAATGGAAATCCTTGCTGAAAATGCCTTGTGTGCTTTAAGCATTAGCAAAGATTTTTTTTTCCCCCTCTCCCCTTTGGCTGCAGAATGTCAGCATTTATGGCAAAAGTCAATCAGGTGCTCACTTGTTCCGCTTAATCAGGAAGAAACAGTACCACGTGAGCACTGGGAGCTCTCATCTGGAATTGCACAAGCATCACTAACTCAAAGGATCATCAATGTTGTACAAAGCAAAAGCAAGTGGTTAGAAGTCTGACATATTGGTCTGTGAAGGAGGAATATGCATGACACTTTAAATGAGAATATTTGTAATCACGCTCAGGAAAATACAGGTGAACCACTGGACTCAGAGAAAGGCTTGTTTTCTCAGACTTTTCTTAACCTGTCAGTGTTTGAGAGGCAGTTTAACTCACTTCTTAAAAAATAACATGAAAGGCGGTGGCTGACATTATGAACCACAATTCTGCCCCTACCAGATGCTTCTACAGTCTTTTTTGAAGCTGATGATAGTTATAAAATGACTACAGTGGTGTCTTCTCTCTTTAAAAAAGAAAACATATGAAACTGTACAAAGACCTAGGGGGAAAAAAGATTGCTTTCTCATTCACAGAAGGTTAACAGGGGTTCTGTGCTTTCTTTGTCCTTTATGAACTTTGTCTTTGCTGTAGGCAGACAGCGTTCAGTGCTAGAGTGTAATTCTCCCAATGTTACTGCTACAGAGGTTCATGGAATATAAAAAAATATGCTAAAATTTGAGAACATAATTATACCAGACATAAAACTGTAGGAAAATGCTTAGTTTTCTGGGTAAAATTCAACTGTGTCCCTAAGGCCTATGAAACGCCTGAGAACTACAGTCTCTTAACTACATTAAGAGTATCCTGACTCACTGCTCCTTCCTACTTCAGTGCTTAAGCCTTCATAAAGGTGATCTTTACTTACCACTTCATTGCTACAGCAAACATCAAACTCCATTACACTGTTTAACTTACTAGGATTACATCAGTAAAAAGAGCACCTATTCTTCATAAAAAAGTAAGAGTCGCATCCCTGGCTGATGGGTATGTGCTTTCAAAATTCAGATACAAACATGAACAGGGTTCATGACTACTGAAGAAGTGAAAAATTTTCTTTTAATTTGTTCACATTGCTAAAAGAAGCCCTCCTAAAAACAAGTCAGTGTCTGAATCTTAGCATTATGGTTTCAGCACGAGATAGAGCAAAAACAGATTCTTGGCTTGGCTAGCTAACGATGAATGGTTGATCTGTATGGACCAGGCTAGAAATCTTCTGTTAATCCCTAAATTTCATGTAAAAAGAGAAAACCTACAGTTATTGATGCAGAGTATGCTAAGATGCTGGAGTTCCTTCAACTGAAAAAAATATTTACTATGATTTCTCACTAGTTGAAAAACTTTGCAATGAAACAGTTCTTTACCCCCATAAGAACTACTTGCTAGAGGAAAACGTGCCTCATAAATCATGGGGTTTGGTCTGGTAACGTTATAAGAAATAGACCATCTCAGTCAGCCAGCCTGGAGTAAGGTAATACCTCCTAAAAGGCATCCTGAACATCATCAGGGTCTTGTGAAACAACATTTTGATTAGCTAAGTGAAAATGAATCACAAGTGTTGGCATACAGCTATGCTATCGTTTTATTCAAAGAATGATCAATCGGTAGCAGAGTGATGAAACATCAAACAGAGAGATCAATTCAAGACATTATATTCTTACAAGACTCCTAGATCCTCTACTCAAGACCTGATAGTTTCCACAAGACTTATCAGACATGGACGATAATTACAAAGATATGGTAATTGAGGGCATTAAATCAAGCATGTGAGCTAGATCTGCTGTCACAGCAAGAACTTCTTCATTGAAAACTGGCAGAGAAGGATTTTCTTCCCCTTCGACTGGCACAGCAGGATCCTCATCCAGCCACTGGCACAGTAACAGGTTCCACTTTAAATCTATCCTATCTACACCCTGTTGAAGTAATTCAGTTAATTGTGTGCATCAGTCTTTGGAGAAATCTTTCATACTGCTAGTTATGTCCTTGGATGAGTATGGTAGAAATCAAGCACTGTGGTGGCACACTGCTGCCTGCTAGATCTGGAATCACTGCTACAGAGCCAAGAGTCCACTTAAGCACCAAGGAACCAAGAAGTCCACAAGATCATCTAAACTTTTAAATGCTGTAAATTATTCAAGAAGGGATGTGCCATAAGCATAAATGTTCACCATGGTGCAAAGCACTATATAGGGGGAAAAGCTAGCCAGAGTATGACTTGACAATTTAAAAAAATTGATACTAATGCTAGTTTATTAAATCTCTTTTTTTAGCTTTAGGGAAAAAAAATAAGAAAGAAGAAAGAAGAAAGGAAGAAAGAAAGAAAGACCGAGTAAAACCAAAAGAATTGCAAGGAAGGCCAGACAAAACATGCACCCAGATAGCTGAGACACAGTTCTTCTACAGGCTGTGCCAATATTGACTTCCACATAAAGTCCTATTTTTTTATAGAAAAGGTTAATCTTCCACAATTTATTTACTCATGAAATATAAGGTGAACAGAGACACTGATGCAAATGATCCAGTATATTAAAAAATGCATTGAGCCAGGGAACATTCAAAGTTCTGTTATAAATTATCTTTTAAGGTCTGGGATAGTGGCTGTGCCAAGCCCTATTAACTGGAATAGCTGGATTTAGAAGGAATCTGCTTTTGGGGTCGGTCTCTAAAAGATAGAGAGGCTTCCTGTCCCACTCATCCTTTAAAGATTATTTTAAAAAAAGATTATAGATAGCCTATCATGTTGTTAGGAGCTCAGTAACAAAGTAGATATGGACAACTGGAAGTATATATTTCAAAGGAGCAAGGTATAATAACAACTGTTTGATCCCTTCCTATCCTATCCTATCCTATCCTATCCTATCCTATCCTATCCTATCCTATCGTATAAAGCTTATCGCTATCATTTATATGGGTGGGGGAGAAAGAGGCTAAGTTGGCTTGGTTAGCTTTTGATATGAACTGAATATGTTAGGCTGTGGTATTCTCCTTCCCCTATTGACCTTAGACAGCAATCAGAGAAGTAACCAAAGACAAACAGGAAAGAACTGAATTTATACACTGCTGGTCTCAATAATAATGTTTTTCCACTTCTCTCTCCGGCCTAGGACACCAGACAGATGAGTTCACACCCCCGTCTTTTATTTTTAACTACTATTCCACTGAGTCAGAGAATCAGTGGTAATGCTGGGAGTTTGAAAGAGCAAGAGCCTATGAAGAAATTCCCCCAAACTTCCCACTGACTGGGGAGCTGAAAGGCCGTAGGTGTTAGGTCCTAACTTAAGGCTTGATTGCATGAAATATCCCATGTGGGGCAGTAATACCACGCCAGGTCTCTGTGCAAACAAATTTATTCTGCTGTAATACAGCAATCCTTTCCTCTTTATGAAGAAACTAGGGTTGTGAGGGAAGGTTTTGTACAGGAGATCAGTTCCAATTAAGCCCCAAACAATTACAATACTCATGCACATATTTCTTGGAGGAGGCAAACCTTCACAAAGAGAAAACTGCTAAACTCAGAATCAGAGGTTAGAGATGGGATGAGTCCCTCTCTCTATAGGACTGTCCCTTAGTAGTTAGTTCTACAACTTGCCAACATTTGCTGAGATGAATGGAAAGGTTTTGATACAGAGTAGGCCAGTCTTTAAAATGAATTGTACTTTTCCTTTAAATATGAGTAATGTGCTAGCTGGTGAGAAGTGAAAGAGATGAAATCAGAAAGGTGAAAAAAAAAAATCTTTCCTTGGGTACAAAATCTGATATAGAGATATTTGCTATGTAGGTGTGCTGAAAACCCTCTAATGCTTTGGAGGGATAAGTCTGGTCCTGCTTACCTGCTGTGATTGAGGCAGAACAGGGTTAGTATTGGGACAGCAAGAGAAATTCCCTGGGAAAAGGATTTCCTCTGATAGGTGTATTGACCCTGGCAAACAAGAAATGCCAAAGAGATGACGGATTTGAGAAGAGGTTTGAGGAGACCTTGCTCCAGTGCTCCCACCTTCAGTCAGCTTATGTGAATCCAGTGTCCCATACCTTTGCAAAGCCAAAAGAGACAGCAGACTATGCAGTCAGCTGGGTTTGGGTTTCACAGTTTTTTGCTCAGTATGTGAAGCTTTTTTGAGGGCCACACAAGTTCATCAGTGAAGCATGGAGCAACCCAGACACCATGTCCTCACATGCTCAGGCGCTCTTTACAAGCTGCAGTATTTTAATACTGTGTTAAGTAATACGCCCAGCCAAAGCTGGTTTCTCCTACTCCTGCCAGAAGGTAAATTAGCAGTAACAATTTTTACAACTACACTTTCTCGGTCGTTTTAAAGTCAGTTGGTAACTTATGTGGTCACTTTCTTAGCAAGAAAAGCACTTCATAGAATCATAGAATGCTTTGGGTTGGAAGGGACCTTTAGAGGTCATCTAGCCCAATCGCCCTGCAGTGAGCAGGGTCATCTTCAACTAGATCAGGTTGCTCAGAGCCCCGTCCAACCTGGCCTTGAATGTTTCCAGGGATGGGGCCTCCACTACCTCTCTGGGCAACCTGTTCCAGTGCTTCACCACCCTCATAGTAAAAAATTTTTTCCTTATATCTAGCCTAAATCTACCCTCCTTTACTTTAAAACCATTACCCCTTGTCCTGTCACAACAGGCCTTGCTAAAAAGCCTGTCCCCATCTTTCCTATAGGCCCCCTTTAAGTACTGAAAGGCCACAATAAGGTCTCCCCGCAGCCTTCTCTTCTCCAGGCTGAACAGCCCCAACTCTCTCAGCCTGTCCTTGTAGGAGAGGTGCTCCAGCCCTCGGATCATTTTCGTGGCCCTCTTCTGGACTCGCTCCAACAGCTCCATCTCCTTCTTGTGCTGAGGGCTCCAGAGCTGGATGCAGTACTCCAGGTGGGGTCTCACCAGAGCCGAGTAGAGGGGCAGAATCACCTCCCTCGACCTGCTGGCCACTTGTGCAGTATCTGCCATACATGCTCTAACTATCTGGCATTTAATAATTCTTTTTAATTTAACTGAGAAAGATAACTCCTTTTGTGTCTAGTCTCTTCAGGAGGTGACTTACTTCCTGTGTAATTTCACTTTGTGCAGCATGAAAAACAACTATGCTGTTCATCTCTTCCTGTCTGCTCATTTTTAGCTCTACGGTATAGAGCTCAGTACTGTTGCACATTATGCTAGAGGTCTATTAAGCAGCATACTGGTTCACCGATCTGGAAAAATGTAGCAGTCAATGATGCTGGCTGCATTCAGCACAAGCCTCGTAAATTGTGGGCACGTTCTCTGCATCGCTTAAGAGGTGCTGAGGTAAAAGAGAGAAGCTGTGCTACCTGCCTGCATGACTGACTGCCAGCACTGAAACGTTCCCTTAGAGCGCACTGCTGCTCCTTTGCCACCTTTGCTCCAAGGGGCATGTCAGCAGGGTAGGCAGAGACAAGAAGGAGAAAGAAGGGTGCAGGGGATGCGCCCAGGTTACACCACTGTCCATCTGTATGCATTGTGGCTAAGGCCTTGGAGGTGCTGCTAGATGCTACATGTCAGAGCAGCTCCCTGGCTGCTCCAACCGGGCTGTGGGCTGGCAGCCAGGCAGAGTTAGGAAGCCGTAACCAGTTCCTTACTCTGCTTCAACAAACGTGGACTCAGCAAAGCTGAAGCTCTGGCCCAGCGCCTTTGCTAAACACGAAGCCTGGGATGCAGGTGCATTTTTACCACTTGCGTTCTCTCTCAAAGTCTGAGACTGGAACATTTATGCAGAATTCATTCACTGAGTGTTTAATTCTTTGCAGGCAAAATGGTGTGTCAGCAGGTGTTGTCTTGCTCTCTGAAAGAAGTAATCATCTTCAGCAGCCCTTCCAGTCGGAGGGTCTCCAGGGCTGACTCCAAGCTCTGCGACGTCAAAGGGGATGTTTGAAAGAGAGGGCTCTGGATCCAGCTCCAAAGCCTGTCAGACACTTTAAGCATGCCACATGACACTCCTTGGAAAGTATCACTGTCCCTGTATCATGGATGTAAATTGTAACATGAAGAGACCCAAGTTTTGCTAAAGGCTCCTAAGCAAAACGCTGGTGGCTGCTATTATGAGTGATATCCTGTGTTTCCCTGTGTTCTCCCTGGATCGTGTACATCTGAGGGTATCAGCACCTCAGCTCTCGCTGGTGTGAGCTGGCACAGAATTTGGAAATAATCTCTTAGCTGCCGTCTGCAAGGGAGCTTCAAAACAGTGCCTGCCTGCCAGGGGCAGCGAGCCACCAGCTGTGAGGCCACACTGCCCAAGCAGTTTCCATGCTGCTGGGCAGCCCTTGTAAAGCGGCCTCACCCCTCAGATCTTCCGCACCAAGTGCCCAAACAAGTATCAGGAATGATGCTCAAGCAAACCGTTCACAGTATGGGCATGAAAACAAAATAAAAAACCTTGCCTTGACAATCGTTTCTGAATTAAGATAAATACATCCTCCACTCACTGGGTGTGACTGAAAAAATTAATGTGCTCTTCCTCCTCCGACCCTGCTATTTCTGTCACCAGCATGCTGGTGGCAGCCATCCCCCCCTCCCCAGAGCTGTCCTTGCCATCTGTGCGAGGCTCCCTGTGCAGGTCTCCAGAGCTGCAGCAGACTGGGAAAACCCAATGGCCAAGCCACAAGGCTTGCCTCCTGGCAGGCCAAAAGGGCAATGGTGAATCCTCACTAAAAATGGTGGGATGCATCTCACCCGAACGTGGGCCCTCGGCAGTGCTGCCCACACACTGCTCTGTGACATGGGCTTGCACTTGGTTTTACCCGAGAAGTAACATCGAACTGCATGGTGATGTGGGGAGATGGCGGTGAAATTGCCAGCCTCGTGCCTGCATGAGAAGGACATCCCGGCTGAAACCTCCTCGCCAAGCAAAACCCCCTTGCGGTTGGGGGCTCTCGCAGCCCCCGGTGGCAGCAGCGCTGGTCTCCATCAGCGGCATGCCGGACACGCGCGAGGGGAAGCCGTGGGAGGTCACAGCCCCTGGGCAGGAGCAGGGAAGGGGAACCGAGGCCGTAGCATGATGGCTGGTGGCAAGGAGCACCTGCAGGGCAGGGTGAGGGACCTCAGAGCCTCCTGGACCTCCCCGAGACCTGACAGCTCGGCTGCTGGGTGCTCCTCCATGTTGTAAGCAGATGGGGAGGGGACTGCCTCTCCTTTGGAAAGGGGGTAATGAAGATGCTGGGACTTAATTTATTTGTCTTTGCCCTAAAAATGTTGCATTAGGAAGCTCCTATTTTCTGTGGCGTTATAAAGGATAACAAATGGACGGAGAGACGAGAGGACCGAGGTCTGGCAGATGAGGCTGACAAATACCTCATGTTAAACAAGCAAATAATTATTCTGCTCTACTTAGCATCGGCTAGGCCTCGTTTGGACAACGGCATTCATTTTGGGGCACCGCAGTTTAAAACAGACAGCAAAATTGGAGAGAGTTCAGACGAGAGCAACAAAAATGATTAAAGAGTTAGTAAATAAGACCTCTGAGAAAAGGTTACGAGAGCAGGGCCTGCTCAGTCTGGAGGAAAGAGGACTGAGGGGAAGCATTACTGTCTACAAATATGCAAAGGGCTGTTACGGAGAGGACGTAGACCAATTATTCTCATTAGAGAACAAGGACAGAACAAGAAGTAATGGGTTTAAGATGCAGCAAGGGGGAATTTAGATTTAATATTAGGCAAATGTTATAACTATTGGAAAAGTTAGGCAATGGAACAAGCTTACAGGGAAGATTGCGGACTTGCCATTACCAGAGAAATCTATGGCTGAGATTAGAGACTCATCTGTCAGGGCTAGGCTAAGACTAATGAAACTCAGAATTCTTCTCCAGCGCACGGGGATGTTCCTGAGCCCCTTGTGGGCAGACGACGAGGGCTTGCAATAAACAGAAAGCTATCAATTCACAGGAAAATGAGAGGTTTGTGTATACGGACACGTATGTGCATGTATATGAATACTGCTGAAATTAACACTATAGAATCAAAGAAATGTTCTTGGTATTCACAGCCCTTATTGCTACTCCATGTTTTGTCCCAAAGCACCATGCCTCCAGATCAGTCTTCCTCCAGCACTATGGAAACCATGACTGGGACATCAGTAAAACTGTATATAAATTTTTGGGTCTCAGTTCTGCAGCCATTTTCCCACAGGATGATAAGCTCGGTAGGAAGCTCACGGAGCTTGATTTACAACCAAAAGAACACACAACATGGAAGTTACTGGGCTACTGACATGGATGCTACTGCGACAGCTCCAGCATTTTCATCCCTATGCCTAGTTCAGACACAACTGCACAACTAAAACCAGGTCCTTCTTACTCAATCATTACCTTAACTGCAAGCCAGAAATCATCAGAGGTGCAAGCGGGGAACCACAGATGTTAATGGAAGCACTGAGTCACTCCTACCACCTGCAATGTTTGAACACTGCAGAGCCTGCACTGATAAATACCACTTTCTTGCTGTGAAAAAAGAGTGCAAACAGAGAAATAGCAGTATCTGAAACGCAAACTTTCTCTTATGTTTGGATGATCACCACCACTTCTGTGAAGTCCTAAATGCTCTGAAAATCAACATAGGCAACCGCTGTGCTTTAGAAGTTTAATAGCTATCAATGTTTGGTGAAATTTTTCTAAAACATGAATTTCAGCTTTTGTCATTAAAAGAACAGCCAGTACAAACCAAAAAGGCTCATACACTTGGCCTACTCTGATCTTTAAAGGCTATTCTGATAATTTGAAATTTTGGACTAAATAATACAATTAATTGCAGGCATGCAGTTTATGTACTATTTAGCCTAGAGTGAGGTTTTATGCTGAAGTTATAAATTCATCTGAAACAGAAAAAAAACCACAGGGTAGAGCTATCATAAACAAAGTGTTAGCTCAACTGTGAAACACTGAAAAGGGTGACAGCGTAGTCAAGTGCAAGCACAAACTACTTATTTGCTAATATACTGTAGTCATTTGGAAACACTCCTCTCCTTGCTGTAGGTCAGTGCTCTGCAGAGGTTATCATCACTGACCAAGCTCTTTGTAACATTTTTTGAGGGTATCATAAAGGCAAGCAAGAAGCATGTGTTGATAAAAAACTGATTTGAAATGTCAGCCTTATGGGAGAAGGTGCCAGCAGAGCTAGCTGGCTTTTTTTTTTTTTTTAACAAGTACAAGAAGATTAAAACCTTCCTGGTCAGGAAGCAAACCCTGAGGAAAAGAAGCCAAAAGTCTGACAGGGCTGTGAACCTCATAGCCATAGCAATAATTTCACAAATGACTAATAATAAGGAGTCGATAATCCAAAGGATGATCTCTGAAGTGAAGAGCACCAAATTACTTCGGGGAGAAAATCAATTATCTCCAATACAGTTTTGTGGCTGCACAGCCTACGATATGCAAATGCACAGAAGTTGCCATAGTCACAGAAACCTGAATATCAAACTTAAAAGCAAAAAATCCAAGGAATTTTACAAGGATCGCTAAAAAAAAATCCTCCTCATGAATGGATGCATATCAGCTTTATAGACACAGCTACAATGTTATTCTAATATTCTTCATCACAAAGGCTGACAGCCGTCTAGAGATGTCAGCATCCATGAAAGAGACGCTGCACTGTGGTGAAAGCAGAATAGGGTGACTGGGTCTGGGAGGCAGTACAGAAATCAAATTATCATCAAATACTGTGGGCAGATTTTTAACATCTTTTCTCTTGCTGAGTGGTGTCTTACTCCATAACTGGGTCACTGAAATTAATGGAACTACTCGCAAGTAAAACAGTACTCAGCGTGCCTTAGAGCATCAGAGTCTGACCCACAGCACATATTCAAATGTCACCTTGTATTTTAATGTATCTCAGACTTGAGGGGTTTTTAAAATTATTATTAATTTAGAAATAGATTCCTTATTGGGATCAGGCTCTTTTTTTCACTAGAAGCACAAATGTCCTTAGAGGAGACGTCTGAACATTTTGCCACTTGTTACTAAAAATCCCATTTCCATGCATGTGTAATCCATGTTCCCTGAAGATTTTGAGAGCAAGGAGCTTACTGCTGATGAAAAGGGAGAAGCGCAGCCTAAGGGCTGCTTGGGAACTCCGACAGAGGCCTCCAAGGGGAGGGTGCGTTCCTCGAGCATCTGCTGGTGAGCCAGGAAAATGACTGTATGGGACAGACCTCATTTACATTGCAGTTAAGCATTGGGTTTGGGCACTTCAGTTAAAATGCATTTAACCTTTGGATTTAAGGATAATAAAATACTATTATCCCTGTTGAGGGATAATTGGCAAAAGGACTGTATCAATTGTGCTTGGAACGAAGAGTTTCCCTAATTACAAGCACCGCCTTTATGACCACACGAGGGAAACCTCTGAAAAGGCTGGGAAAGAAATGAGACAAGAAAAGTTTCTTCCAGAACAGCTTACTTAGGAGCAAAGATTTTTCTCAGCCTTGGTGTATCACTGGTATTTTCTAAAAATGGGAACAGAACGGCGTCACTTCTGAGATGTTGAAAAGAGCTGAAAGTACTTGGACTCAAGCCATGGAGAGAGAGCAACCTAACTGAGGGACACGGATAAGGACCTCCTGGCCTTATTACATGATCTGAGAGAAGGGACAGACACTTCTCTCGGGCTTTTAAAAAAAAAAAAGGCAGTGAAAGATCCTTGTGCCCCACAGGTGAATTTCCCCAATTCTGGACAATAAATTTTTAGACATAACAGAGAAGAGGGGAAAAGTATTTGTGAATTGCCTCAGTACTTACGGCTGTGAGAGACAGACTGGGGTTAAGACTTCCCTTGGAAGAGGAAGTCTCACCTAATACCATTTCACTGTTTCTCAAGCTTATTCTGTGACCCCTTTTATACCTGACGATAATGGGCTCTTCAGAGACACTCACTGCCAGTGAATATGTGGGGCTGAATAACACCTTCAGAGATAACTTCATTTAGTGCCCCATGCTGCTGGGATAGAGCACTAAGCTGGAGTTACTTAAATATTCTTTAAAAGTAACCCCTAAAAACTTGAATATAGACCTTAATATTACCTGTAGTACTTTGCTGAAAGCATGGTGAGTTATAAGAAGCTGCAAACTTGTCCAGTCCAAGATCCACTCAAGAATACGTACTCCCCAGGCCACATGCCATGAAACCAAAGATTGCCTCCAAGGATGGTTTAGGTCAGCCCATGAAGTTCTGGGCTTTCAGACACCCTCCCTGCTGGGGTGTTGTTGCTGAGTTAATTTTCAGTCCTGAATTAAACAGACACTGCACCAGCATAAGCATGAGCACTAAACCCCCATTGAGGGAACTCTTCTTTTTTCATTGGGTATAAAGTACAGATGAGTGATCCTCAAAATAAACATTTATGGCAAAAAAACCCAGTAAGCAGTGGCCAAGACAGCTGGATGAGAACTACTGTGTAAGTAGTGGCTCAACTACGCTCTTTACTCTTTTGGAGCAGCACTGAGTTATGCACACTTGCTTGCTGTAGCATATGACATGTTCTAATATTGAAAATATGTATACAGAAATAAACACTAACAGCAAGACGTAGAGACTACATACAATACTCCATGCTGATGGGCATTCCCTTGCTTAGGCTCATTAGTAATAAGAATTACCATACTAGAGAAACACATTGGTCTGCCTAACACAGCAAGCGAAAAGAGCTGTCTCAGAAGGAGGTGCTATCAAATACTTGCATATATGAATTCTGTGAAGGCACTTATGGCATACATTGGCCTTAGAGAAGTTTTGTCCTAACACCTATTTTGTACAAGTTGGCTAGTTCTCTGCAACTTGAAAGTCATTATCCTTTCTATCACCTTCTGTTCTTACTCTTATTGTCAACCCGAAAGTCCAGTCTGAGGCACCCCCAACATTTAGCCTTTTATAAGACAGATCTCATCATGAATTCAGTTCACCAAATCTTGACAAGAACTTTTTTTTTCCCCAAGTAGCATAGGAAGTATGTGTGTATGAGTATATATATCTATATATCTATATAGATATATATAAAGATAACATGGGAGTTGGTTGCCTTAGTAACAGGATATTTCAGCCATTGTGTTTAGTATTTACTCAGCACTGGAAATATACACTGTATTGAGAAGAAATGTGGTATTTTTATTAGTCTACCCCTGTGTATATGCCCATCAGCAGCAAGTGCATGCTGTGTAGTTTGACTTTCCATTTCTGAGCTATGTGAAACCTCTAAGAAGAGAACATGCAGAAATGAAACCAGGGCACCTGGTGCAATGTATTTTTGTTACAAGTATTTTGAGAGAAAAAACTGTTGTGAGAGTTTAAAGCACTGTACTAAAGATATTCCTTGTCTCACAATTATATCTCCAGCAGCAGAAGAGTGTAAAAGCATTTCTATTCCATGGTTTCACATTCTGATGAAAAAAATCTACAGAAAATAGTTATGAAAGAGGGTATTTCTACAGTGCCAGTTTCCACAACTGCATTAATGTGCAGTACAAATTTACCAAGCACTGTTAAAATCTGGTTTACCTGACGTTTGCAGGGAAGAGTGAGGGAATATACATTTAAAGGGTTGTTTCAAAGGCTGCTTCAGTCTGGGAGAAACAAGGCATCAGTTACAGCTGCATCAATTAAAACTCAGGAGAAATTAGATAGAACAGATCCATTTAATTTTGGGTCCAGCCAGGATACCAAAAGCTTTATATCCATTCTTCTGCAAACATGCCACGGGATTTTTCATCCTCCCAGTGAGACATCAGAGTTGCCTTTAGATGCTAAGCAAAAACCTACCACCTCCAGCTGCCCAGCTCCTGCGAGGGTGCGGGGATGGAGGCTGGGCTGACTGGGGACAGAGTGCCACCTACTGTGGCACCGAGCCCCGTCCTTCCCTCCGGGGCTGTGCAGAGCCTGGCATCAGTTTGTTCCGAAATCACAGGTAAAACTCCCCTCGGCTTTGATGGATTTTGGCTCAAGCCCGAAGGACTGCATCAGCCCCTTCCCACCTGGCTAGCGAGACCAGATCACAGCATGCTGCCGGTGGTGCAAGAGTGTGTCACTCAGGACCCTAGACTCCCAAACGCACAGGGCTGATGCTGGAGAAGACAACTGCATGAACTAACCCAGCGGCCCGTTTCTCGTAATAGTCTGGGCATTACCTCTTGCTCGTAGGGTAATCCGGCTATTGCACCAACAAGAAATCCACTCCTGGGCTGTTCTCTCTCATTATAATTTCAGATAGTGTAAAACACTTCTGTATTATATCAATTTAATATCTGATATGGCCTCTGTCACGGTATTATATCATATCCTTACAGGATGATGGACTCCAGTCTAATATGGCTTTTCCTTCTCTAACTACTGCAATCCTCTATCCATTTTGCCATTCAGATGGAACAGAGCCTGCTCAGACAGAATAGCAGAATGTTATAGTCACACAGAATAACTTAAATGTAATGTAAGACAGAACATTTATTCTGTATTAAAAAAATAAAGAGCTGGAAAATAGATGTGGAAAGGTGCAACGGTGGTGAGAGGAGGTTGAACCAGACAGTTCAGCTGGTTAAAGCACTATCCAACAAATGCAGCCTTTTTCTTTCATCATGAACAGTTTTCTCCCCGATCCTGACTTTCTCAATTTTGTTTAGCTCTAAATATTGCTGCATAGATGGGTTTGCAATGGACTTTTTGGTTAACTGCTGAAAATGAGCCAAGGAGACTATGTTACCAGACGGCATTATTGGACTGTGTGCTCCCCGCACAGGGGCACGCATGTGATTCACCATGTTTTGTGTGTAGGGCTCTCCCAATGCTCCGTGAGCTGGAAAAGCCAGCGGTGCCACACAGCACGGGTACAAGGGAGGTTGCAAAGCACCCAGCTGGATGGAGATCAGCAGCAGGAGGAGCAGAGACATGCACCAGTTTCCCATCAGCAATCACTTCACCCAAGTCGTTTAAAATGTTTGTGTTTAAAAATAAAACTGGTTTTTTTCTCCATTTCTTTTGCCATACTTTAGTACTGGATAAAGAAAGCTTCATGTTTCTGTCAAAATAGGAGGAAAAGAAGATAGATAGCATACATTGCTTAAAAACGGCATAGAGATGGTAAGCTGATTTTCCTGACAGGCCCTCCATGAATTATCTCATTAAGATTATCGTAGGCTGCAAACTAAACCGCATTTTTCTTAGGACTGCCTTTTACAGGAAGAGCTCTGCTCCTAACTGTTTATCACACATTTGAGCTAAAATCTATCAATCTGCACTAAAAAAATTAGAGTTCTTCTGAGAACCAGGGAAAG
Source organism: Balaeniceps rex (assembly GCA_013401315.1). Lineage (NCBI taxonomy): Eukaryota > Metazoa > Chordata > Aves > Pelecaniformes > Balaenicipitidae > Balaeniceps > Balaeniceps rex. The sequence continues at coordinate 34,484 of VYZW01040121.1, read as the reverse complement.
GTTTAAGCTAGTGAAGCTTTTTGTCTAATGAACTTTCCAGAAAAGATAAACAGGCTTTGCTTGTCCTGATCAGATTTTAGGGCCACACAATTCAAAACTAAAATATATAAACCAGTCACACAGAAACAGGCTTATCCATAGCATTCTTACCCACACACAGAAATCAGAATGAAGAAATGGAATGGCAATGAATTACTAGCCCTCAGTGACTGCAGGTAACAGTCAAGTCAATGTTATGTTATGGGAGATCTGCTGTACAAAATCAAACTACCAAAGAGGTTTAACTATTTGGTTGGAACTATTCGGACGTGCCATATTTTCCCTATATTGAGCCAGAGTGTGTAATCCAACTTCAAAAAGCTGCATATCACCGTGTCCATACACAGCATGATATACAACTATTGTTTTGCTTTAAATGAATGCAATAGCCACAAGGATGCAGACACTGATCTTTCAATTCGGATTATTTATTACCACTGAAGCTGCAAAACCTTTCTTTACCATTTGTTTTTGGTTGATTTTGCTGATAGACAAATATTGCATGTATTGTAGATGCGTAGCAGTTGCCTAACTATTCTTTTTGAGTAGCACATCATTACATATCTGTATCTATCCCACAGTTCTTCTGTCATACCTAACTGCTTCTGAAATGAAAGCATGGAAGAAGGTTACCGTAGCATGTGTCAGACAGAAGAAGGACAGATAGCACGCTGTATTGTTCCTTGGATCCTTTTCAGCAAAGTGAGGGTAAAGTATTGATGTTGCATGATATGAACTGAATCTACGTCTCCTTGTGAGAGAGAGGACAGCTACGGTGGGAGTAAACAGGTAAGGAAAAAAAAGCAGTAAGTTTGTTGTTCCTGCAGCTGAAGCTGTCAAGGTCCTTAGGAAAGGGAAAATCTGAAAAAATCGACATCTGTCAGCTCTGCTCACTTTGGGACTGACTGACAGCAAGAAAAGAGCTATTATACTGAGATGGGAAACATTTGGGGCTTCTCCAGAACATATGAAGAGATGTATTCTCTGTCCCAACAATTCAGCAGAAATTAATATACTTCTATTACATCTTTCTGAGATTGCTAAATCCCTCCCTCACACTGCTGTTTAACTGTAATTATTGGTACTGTGGGAGCACCTCAGCATGCCGACAGCCCCAGCCCCCTTTGTGCTATGTGCTAAGAACAGCAAAAAAAAAAAAGCAGTCCTGCCCAATGAGACTGTTTGCACCTAGTCAGAAACGTTTCTTAGAACCACGACATAAACATACTGTTGCATTTTTATCAGTATTTTGTTTTCGGTAAAAATATTCTGAAGCTTAAGGGCTCGGTGCCCACAAATATGCTGGCATGCAGATTTCACATATCTTGTAAAGTCTACTACCGTACTGGTGTGTGCATATGCAATCGCTGATTTTTCAAATAGGCAAAAGCATGCACTTGCATATCTGAGCAGCAAGACCGAGCCAAAAGCATGGCAAAGAATTACTGGCTGCAAGAAGGTATTGACGCAGTCCAGCAGACCTATACACAGCACAATCATTCAAGAAAGAGAGAGAAAGCTGGCATGGGACTTTTATTTTATTGTGATTGCACAGAAAGACTCATTTCTGCTTCTGTGGATGGACTGTTTTCCGTAGCAGTGCACGTTTCTTCCGGAATGGCTCTAACTTTACAGTATCTGTTTCCAACAAACTTCTCTCCAGGCTAAACAGACACTTGCTACTCACATGACAGGGGAGTGATGCTGAAAAAAGAAGACACGCTGTGGCTAACATCTTTGTCTGTCTTATAAGAGTAATCTGACCAATGTCAGAATGATTCCATCAATATTGTCAGAAATAGGTTTAAGAGCCCTCCAGGTACGTTGCAAGCCTTGGCACAGGCAACGACTAATGCAACGTGGATGCCAATTGACCAGAGGTTCTGGGAAGGTACAAAGCAACATTAAGGACCTTGACTTAGGCTGATGACACTGAGTTTTCTTCTGTGTTCTCAACACTTCTTTCCCTATTTCAGATGGACTAGAGTATGGAAGAGGCATTGTGGGATATGCTGTCAAGTGCTATTGGTTTCACGTCTCACACTCAGAAATAAAACCAAACTGACTTTGTGTAACGCTGGATGAGCTTGCTCACATCTTAGTTGTATTTGAACTACGTATCCATTAAACTGAAGTATGCTGGATATTTATACACTAATGACAACTCTGGTTCCTGCAGGACAGATATGTACTATAAAGATCGTTAGGAAATGCCACTACCACTTTGCCCAAAAAGCAATTATAAATGAGGACACTTCTCTCCCATCAGATCTTTGGTGACCCTCCTTAATATAGATTCCTTTCCTTAAAAGAATGGAAGAAGGCTGATGTTGTTGTGAGCTCTCTGGAACAGTGTTTGAGATATCTTGCTTCCAACTGTATTTGCCCTCCAGGCTTGTTGTCTGTTCTTGAGTCGCTGGGTCACTGAATTTCTGTGTTCCTCCACTTCACACTGTGTAAAGAGGAATACATGCTCTTACCTATTATTTCTCCTGTACGCTTGGATTAGAAATAATGTGGGCCAGGGACTAGCTCTTCTATGAAAACAGACAAAGCATAGTTGCTCCTGGAGTTGCTCCATAACACTACTTATAAGTGATAACTGAAATAGGTCTTCTGTGCCAGTGGAAAGATTCACCATGAAGGCCCAAAAGTTCTTACCCAGTGTACAAACCTGCTGAGGTACAGTAGGTGACATCTTTAGAAAAAGAACAAGTGTAAAACAGATATCCTGATACTTTAGCCTCAGCAGCCCACAAAAAGAAAAGCAGGACTTTTCTGTATCCACACATATTGCAAAACCTCTTCTCCCTTGCTTGGGGAGATCGCTGTTCAGGCAGCTATATTTGAGTGCATTCCTCTGTTTATCCTTTTGTTGTCATTTATAATAGACAAAATTGACAAGCCTGACTGACATCTGTATGGATTTCATATACACAGCAACAACATGAATGAGAAAATGGCCTCCTGGGAGACTGCTGGGACTCTTTTTCATTATCATTATCACTATCACTATCATGACTCATGCACATGATGAGACTCCTGGCCATATCCTCCTCCTTGTGCTCTAGGTTGCACTTTGCAGCACCTTGCTGTCACCAAACAGTTGTACAAGCAATCAGTTTTCCTGCCACCCCCGGAGTTACCGTGGTATCATTCTCCCTGCTTCCAAACAGGACACCCGAGCTGAGCAGAAGGTGGATGATGTGCTCCAGACATTAGCATGAATCCAAGCCAAGACACGATTCAGCCCCACTAACCCAGGCTGCTGGTGGCTGGGGAGAATTCAGCCAAACTCACAGCTGCCATTCAGCCATTGGCCTTGCAACATCTACCCAAAATGGCACTTTGGTGAAGCAGGAAGAGAAACTCTCACGTTACCAGACCAGTGAGTGCCAAACCTGCTTTGTCTCTTCAATAAAAGGTCTCTGCTTTCCCCGCCCCCACACACCCCACAGCAAGCTGTATCAGGATGCAGACCAACTGAAATTCAAGTAGAGAAGTGGGAGAGAGACCTGTGAAAATCTCATTTCTCTTCCAGACTGTTTTTCCTGGACGACTACTGGGTTATGTTATACTGTTATCACTGCAACTGTATTCATGAAAGGGGAAATTGTAACTTTATTGTCAACCTCAAAATGATTTCACGAGGGTTTAGTGAAATGGGTATGTTAAGGCAATTAAATAAACTGTAATGAAAAATGAGGCCCCGTTTTCATGACTTATGCCTTTGCAAGAATTTGGATAACGATTGCAAAAGGTTAATACACTTTATATGAATCTGCAGGTATCTGTCAAACACTGAAAGCAACACTGCATGGCAGAGACATCTGCTGGAAGCTTCTCACACTTGTCTCATGCCTTGCGGTTCAGCTCTCCAGGGCTCCAAATGCTCCAAGCAGCCTCAAGCCGCTCTTGCTGCCTCTGGCTGGGGAGCGTGTTTCTGGTGAATGAAGAATTCAGCACACACCTACCTGGCAATGGCCAGTCAGCCACTCAACGGGAGCCAGAAATCTTTAAGCTATATGCTGGAATTTAAATGGAAACTTTTGCATCTAAATTGAAGGTTATACTTCTCTTCCAGCTGCCTGACACGGAACTGTCTGTCGGAGGAAGACTGGGCACTGGTGAAATCCTTCCCTTTCCCAACCGCATACAGTAGGAGAAGATCAATGTTTTAATTAGGGAAAGGAACTATCAGTGAAGTTCTCTGTAATTTTGATGATGTGATTACACTAAGGCTAAGAACCTACTTTTACCTATGTTAAAAACTGAAAATGAGGTTTCTGATTTTAGCATCTAAATAAATTGCCTCCCTTCTCACAGAGACATTGACTAACTCTCCACCTAGGAAGTAGATTAAAATCCCTCTCCCCCTTCCCCCTGCACAGTGGGAAAACAGTTTGATCATACTGGTTTGCTGGGATCAAACCATGTTTTGACCATAGCCTGGCCTCCTGTGTTTCGGTTTCAGACACTGGCTTGAAAATTATTAAGACAGTGCGGAAAGCACTCACTGAGCAAACCCTAGAAAGAGGAAGCCCTGTTTCGTACGACAGCAGAAAAGAGGATGCTTTGCAAACTCAATTCCCTTTTCTCCAAGTGCGGGGTTGATGCAAAGGATCCTACAAATGAAAATGAGCTGTATTTGATTCCACACACACCAAATGCTTGAACTGTGTTTAACACATCACAGGTCTACAGTTTGAGCGATACTCCCCAGTGTAGCAAGTTTTTTCCTGCAGACACCAGTTCACATCTGATGGGAGACCGTTTTAAAACCAGTCTCTGCTCTTACATTGTAAGAACAACTCTCTCCCTCAAGCTACTTGCAGATAAAAACATGTTTACCTCCACCTAGCAAAGCACTGGGGAAAAACAACAGCCCGTTGAAGGAAATTAATCTCTGAAAACCTTTTGAAATGTTATGAACAGCTTACTACCAGAGTGAATAGATGCACTAATAAGGATAAACAAGCACTTGGCCCAGACCTTCGGAGGGAGTTAGCTGCATGCCCACCTTCCACTCAAGTCAGCAGCAGGCGAGTGTTGAGGGCTCGGTGGGTGGTCACCAAGGGCCAGTTGATGCCGCACAGCCAGCACAGCCCGGGTATCCAAACCAGCAGATACTAGAACCTGTTCAGTCCTAGTAGCCCATGTCACCACAGCACCTTGCTTACCCTAATTCAGCTACATCCAGTGAAGCTTTATCACAGTGATGGGCTTTCTAAAAGGAGCTGTATGAGCCTGAACTTGCATTGCCCACCCTCAGGTGAGGATGTTAAAAACGGCAGTATGCGCCTTGCCTGCCATTACAGGGAAGCGGCCAAAGCACGTTGTTTCAGGAAAAAAAGGCCTGCCTTCCAGTATCTGCCCCTAATCACATTTAGGTATTCCCCACGAGGCAGTCTATGGGGCAGGGGCTACCCATTGCTCTTCCCTCCCAGCCTAACAAGCCTCCCCATCTATTGACCAATGAATATTTAATTATTCTGTGCAAAATCAAGCAATTTTCTCCAGAAACACTGAATGTTCCCTTCTGCTCCTGAACAACCCACTCCTGGGTGTAAGCACCCCCTCAGATAAAGGAAGAAAATGGAAACAGGTCTCACCCTCCTTGACAAGAGCTCTGCAAGGGTAGGTAGAAGCAGCTGACCCAGAAGACACTCTGGTTATGCCCAAAAAACCAAGGGCAAGCTCACTAGGATTAGTTCTGCCAATTTTGCAGATGCAAGAGAAGTCAGGCATCTCTGTGCAGAGTCCAGGAATATGCATGAGCAGGTCCTGACAGGTCATGGAGAAGATGTGGGGAAAGAGCTAGGCACTTCTGGACTTCATCTGAGCATGGGTGCTGAAGATCAAATGTTGCCTTCAAGGGACTACAGAGTATGTAGGGTGGATCCAGCCTTCAAACTACACAAAAGCCAAAAACAGCTCCAGGGAGGAAGGTGGCTTCTGAAGGGAGTTTCTGGCATGATATACTTTTGCCGCACGGCAGAAAGCCTGCTGAGATGCCCTCCTTGATTTGACTCCCCATCAGGTGTCCTGTGCTGTGTAATTCTGCAGGAACAGCCAGGCCTCCAGGGAGCCAGAGTCAGGTGGGGAGGCCTTGACTGATACGCTGAACTCATTAACCAGCTTTGTTTTGAAGAAATAGAATGGAAGCTATATAGGAAAGGGCATTTGAATTCAGTCCTTCAGCAGGTACTTTATCAAGTGATCCCACTGTCTTTCAGAGTTTTAACATCCAGGATGAAAAGCAGAGCCTGGCCTATGCTTTAGAAAAGGATGAAATCTCAGAAATTAGGTTTTGTATCAGTATTTTTAAAAAAACATCCCTACATATCTGCATTCCGCAGTGTGACATTTCAGATGTGCCCTATGTATTAAAGCATCTGGTTGCCATATCAAAATTATGAACAAAACCCAGTTCAATCATATGCCTGCTTTTCAGTAAATCTTTTTTTTCTGCTCACCATCCACTGACAGTTGCATAAAATACAAAGTGCCTGCACTTGAGTTACACAAGTGAAGAAATACTGTAACAATGATTACAAGTTTTCCCCCACTTAAATAACTTAAGAATGACCACAATTACAATGGTGCCCCTTCAAGAAACATGATTAAAGTATTGAACTCTGATGTACGGAAATTAGTTAGATACATAATTAGGAAACAGTCAGATCATGAATCATTAAGGCGGCTGAATGGCTTAATCCATTCCCTTATCAAGGAGTTTCCACCTCCTCATGCAGAGAATAAACCACTATGTTAAGTGAAGGATGCATGCATTTTTTACTATTAAGTTAAAGTGGTGCTGCTTTTTGCATAAAGCTTGTAAGAAGTTAGCTTCTGGGAATTACTTTTGGATTATGTGTCTTTCCATCATGTAGGACAAATAGAGGTGCTAGAGATGGTAACTGCAATAGAACTTAGCCAAACTTTTCTTCCACTATGCTATTTGTTGCTAGCTATTCATTTATGAATATCTTCTATTTAAAAACATCTAACTTAAACTGCATTAAGGAAACACCAGATTCTCACAACTAACTTCTGCCTGAAATGGAAACCTGATCTGCAAGAACCTGAAAATCCTTTACTCCTTATGAGAGCAGAGCTTAGCAGAGGGACAGCTGACAAGACGCAAACCCACATTGTAGTTAGTTCACATTGTATTTCTTGGATTAATTACTACTTCTGCTCTTCCAGGATGCATTTGAGGGGCAGATTTCATCTGCAGAATTCTCCTTACTTGGCTAAATGTCAGATGGGCAAGAAGGAAATCTCCCCTCACCATTGATACGAAGAGGTGAAAGCAGCCATGGCTGTCTCACTGTTGAACCATTACATTCAAAGAACACTGATGCAAAAATGCATCAGAGCACTTCAGAGAGAGGAGATGGTATGTTTTTAAAAGGGAAAGTGTCACCTCAGCGCAGGAGACCCTGGTGCTCTCTCCAGAGGTTAGCATGAGAGAGCAGATGGAACACAAGTACTCTGCTTCAACTTAATGTGTTGGATTGAAACCCCTTCCCAGGTCCCGGATGGTCTTGACAGGCGCTGGCAGTAAACGTCAGGCCCCCGACCAGCAGGCTTCCTCCTCCACGGCTCAGGCCACTGCACCACAGCACCCAGCGCTTTTCCAAAAAGCCACGGCCGCAGTAGCCCCGCATTGTTCGATAGCCGGACTCATGGCTTTACTGTTTCTGCCCTGGGGCAGCTGCCCCCCTCGCCTTAGCAAAAGGTTCTGAAACACGAATGCCAGCAGTAATAAATAAAATTAAAAAAAAGAAATAATTGTTAGTTCTTTTTAAAGGCCTAATAATTTTAACGTGTGCTTATTTGGCAGTGCCGGATCTACGGTCTCTAACGCCTCACGCCGGCCGGAGGGGGCTCGGAAGGCGGCGACAGCAAGCGGCGGCTGCCCGGGCCGGGCCCCCGCGCCACATCCCTGCCCGGCACCGCGACGTGCCGCCTGCCCGTGCCCCCAGGGGAGGAGGACGCTCGGGACGGGCGGGAAGCTGGGTGTCGTTACCGGCCCAGGCACCGAGCTGCTGCCATGGCGCCCAGCGCGCCCCCACCGCGATAGCGGCCGCGGGCGGCTGGCGCCGCGCCGCTACCAACCGAACTACCGCTCCCAGCAGGCACCGCGACCCAGCCGGCCGTGACTTGCGCATGCGCCTGTGGGTGACGCGCGTCTTGCTTCCCTGCCTGTTCCTCCCCTCCCCTGCTGCCGCATGACTCTTCTCTCAGCCCATTGGCTGGTGTCCGCCGGAAATAGCTGCGCCCCTGTGCCTCCTGGGAGTTGTGGTTTTCTTGCCCCTTACAGCAGGCGAGCGCCACTGGGGCAGGCGGGAGGCACGTACCACCAGTCCCGGCGTGCCGCGCGGCGCAGCCCGACCCGGCCCGACCCGGCCCGGAAGGAGCCGTCAGCAGTCGGCGTCGGCGGGCGCTGCTGGAGCCGGCGGGCAGCGATGGCCGGGCAGATGGCAGTGCTGGGTGAGCGGGCCCAGGGGCCCGGTCGGTCCCTCGGGCTGATGAGGGAATGGGGCCCGGGCGGGGGTAACGGTGGGGCCGGCGGAGCGCTGGGGAGGCCCCGCCCCGCCTCTGGTGGCCTCTGCCGGGCAGGGCAGGGCCCAGGCGGGTGTCGTCACCCTGCCTCAGGCGGTGGGCGCTGACCGTGGCTGAGTGGTTTTGCTGGGGCTCCCGCAGTCTTTCTGCCAGCGTTATCTCCCCGGACTGGCTTTTCAGGATGGCACAGCTTCCTGCGGCGTGTTCGGTGTATTCCTCTCCTTGCAACGCCGGAGTGCTCAGTGGCGTATTGCTAAGAAATGCCTTGGGAGATTCACGGCCAAGAGTAAACCTGCCCTTTCTCACTAGTCCGTTTGAAGCACAGCTGTGAGACCTTCCCTGCTAGGGAAAAGAACTTATCTACTCCTTGTAATTTAAGCTATTTAGATTTCTTCTTGAGACTTTTTTTGTTGATGCTTTTCCCCCTCTTCTGAGGTATTGCTTTATATTACATTTTTGGGTTTCTTGCTTTGTCTGTTGATTATATGTAAAACTAAAAAAAAAACCCAAACACCAACCTGCTCTGCTCTTAAACTAGTCTACCCCTTGATTTCAAGGCATAGAAAAGATTCAGAGGTGTGGGAAGATGCTCTTTGGGAGCTATGACTGAAATAGGAGGACTGAGCATGGTTTTGTATGACTTTATTTTTAGACTTCCAGTCAAGTTGGAGATGTTTGAATCGGGAGTTTTTAATTTCACTGGGATTTTTGTGCAGCCTCATTAACTAGATGTCCCTTAGGGGTCATTCATAGGCAATCAGTTCTTCCAAAAATACTAATTAACCTGTATTTTTGAAGTACCTTGCAGAGAGAAAAAGAGTTATTACAGGGTAGTGATATTTTTTGCTTTGCTATACCTCTTGAGCTTTTTTTAACCAGCTTAGTATTCAATGCCTAAGATTTTTGACTTTTCTAACCACTTTTTGTTGAATTAAGAGACCTGAACTTGATGGTGACTTTTGAAGAAATTGAAAACTAATTAGGTAGTTGAACAGGGTTAAGAGCATGAAATGAAACTACAGGAGGTGTAATGTATAATGCTGTGTAATTTGCATTGACTTCTAAGTTTGCAGCAGTAGATACTCTAACCCTATTTTTTTAAAAATCTGTGTTTCAGGTTCGGCTATTCTGGCTCTCTTGTTAGCTGGCTATCTAGCACAGCAATATTTACCAATGCCTACACCAAAAGTAATCGGGATTGACCTTGGCACGACTTACTGCTCTGTTGGTGTCTTTCTTCCTGGAACAGGGCAGGTGAAGGTTATTGCAGATGAAAATGGGCACAACAGCATACCAAGTATAGTCTCTTTCACAGACAGGGATGTGTATGTGGGATATGATGGCCTAGAACTGGCTGATTCAAATCCTCAGAACACCATATATGATGCAAAAAGATTTATTGGGAAAATCTTCACTTCAGAAGAACTGAAAAGTGAAAGTAGCAGGTATCCTTTTAAGGTAAGTAGCCATCTTCTTCAGTTCTCTCCAGGCAGTAAGCTATAGGACGCTTGAAACATGTAGTAGGTGACCAACTTGTCTGACCTTAAGTCATTTGGCTAAATCTGATATGCCTGAAAACTGTAAGAGGTATCCAGAGAGGGAAGGAGGAAACAGTTGTGGGAGCCACGTATCTCTGTGTAAGAGCTGATAGTGATTTCCAGAGAACCCTGTCCTCTACTGTGAAATGTGTTTCTGGATAACCTTCAAGCTCCCTCTCTTGAAGTATAAATTACAACCTGAAATTCTAACTGTGCTTTACTGAAACTTTACTTTTTCCCTGAGATTAAAAAAAAAAAGTAAAAGTCATGTCTTCTCTATCCCACTGCATTTTTTTTCCCTAGCGCTTTTCTAGTGCTTACTTGACCAGCAGTAGATCTTGAAAGCTGCTTTTTTAAAAAAAAAGTATTGCATTAATTTAGCATGGTGCAGTATTTGCTGAAAAGAGACAAATTTTCAGGTACTGCAAACAGACTTTGAATTCTTTACTGGTTAAGAGAAGCTGTTCCAGTACCAACCTGTTTGCTTCCTTTCAGAAGGAAGAACCTGTGGGAAGCTTTATCAGTAGAGTAAACCTAATGATTAAAAAGCATTGCTTTTATCTTTGAATGTGCTAGGTCTTAACTCTTTTTTTAATGTGTCTTATCTGGGCACAGTGGATGTCACTACTTTGGATATACTCCGACCCCTTAAGTTGCATGTTTTCCATAATACTTGTAGTCAAGGAATAAAAGTAATTCAGGAAGTGGCAAAAGCACATTCATATTTTTCCAGAATAGACAGACTATATGTGAATAAAACATGTGGGAGATTCTCACCTGTGGGTTGTGTTGTTTTTTCCACCTAGATTTTCAACAGCAATGGATCAGCTGAATTTTCTGTGACAACTAATGAAACTTTTCGCATCACTCCAGAGCATATTGGCTCTCAGCTGCTACTGAAATTGAAGAGAATGGCAGAAGACTATCTTGGCATGCCCATTTCGAAGGCGGTCATCTCTGTGCCAGCAGAGTTTGATGAAAGGCAACGGAATTCTACCATTAAGGCAGCTAACCTTGCAGGTGATGTCTCTATTCCAGCCTTAAAATTATCTTTAGGTCTATTTCACTCACAGTAAAGTCTTTGGGGAGGATATAGAAACAGTGAATCAGTGATAGAGAACCTTAGAATGGATATATTTTTTTTTTTTTTTTAACAGACCATTACCAATTGTGAGGAGCAGCAGAGAACTCTTGGGTACCAACAGGTGCAGCTGACTAATGTAGACATAGATAGCTAGAAGTAGTAAGTTTTACTTCAGGGAAAATAGTCTTTTTGGTAATCTCCAAATAGAGAGACTATACAGAGCACCCTTGGACAATAATTTAAACAGAAATACAACATGTGAAATAAAGCTCCTTAGCAAGGTTTCTCTGGAAGAAACGTGTTTGGGCAAATCATGGTTCATGACTTCACCCTGACACTGGAGTAGTATTACTTTAGGCTTAAATAAGGAAGAGTTCATTGAGTATTATTGCTTAGCAAACTATTTCCTTTAGGTTTGACCTTTTACTTAAGTTCAAAAAAAAAAACCAAAAAACACTAATGGTAAATGTCATTACGATGCGAGAACTGCAGTTCTCCGAAGTGTACCTGACTGTTGTTTGGTATCTTTTCTCTTTGTAGGGCTAGAAATTTTGCGAGTAATCAATGAACCCACAGCTGCAGCTATGGCTTATGGACTCCACAAAGCTGATGTGTTTAATGTTCTGGTGGTGGATTTGGGTGGAGGAACTTTGGATGTGTCTCTATTGAACAAGCAGGGAGGGATGTTCCTCACACGAGCCATGGCAGGTGAGGAAAATGCTTTTCTTTCTCAAGGAGTGGGGTGGGAAGGAAAGGTGCACCTAAAGTCACCATTAGAGGGGCTTTTTAAAACATACCAGCTTTGTCAGGAAGTGTTTTCCAAAAGTGTTCTCAGCTGCCTTTCATGAAAAATGAAGTTTGTGACTGGTTTCAACAATTAAGATAAATTCAAAGGTTTCGGCTGACTCAAAGGAATAAGTTGTGGTTTCATTTTATCCATGGCTGTTAACTTTTGTGCCTCCTAGTAAAAGTGCTGGTGCATATTACAATTACTTTGACTGGACTTTTGGGGGCTGGGGGTTTTACAAATCTATTACCTTTGTCCAAGCTGGAAGTACTTGCCAAATCATTGACCAGTGCTTTAGAGCATCCTCGCCTTGTGTTTGGCTCCAGCTCAGTTGGGCAGGGTTTGGGAACACGCACGCTGTTAATGCAGAAGTAAGTTTGGTGATGTGTATATGCCGAAGTGATTCATCACTTGGCAAAGAGTTCGGGCAGCAGTGTTGCGTAAAACTGTAGTGAATACACAACTGCTTTTCAGATGACCTGGATTCAGACAGGTATGAGATGCAGTGCTAACTGTGTTGCCTTGAATGAACAAGTTTTGATGTGAGCTGCTGCTCAGTCCAGTAAGAGTGGAACAGCAAGAAATATTCAGCAGCTTCATTCTGATTTATTTAGGTGGACATCTACTAAGTGAATTCCTGTTTTCAATCAAAACAAAATGGTGGAAACTTTGAGAGTATTGTTCCAACACAGGTGAAAATCTGCAGGCCGTTTTTTAACTCTGTTGAATGGAAAGCATGAACAATTGTTTGAAAGGTTTTGGAAACAGCGCAAGAATAATCTTTCAGAAGAAAATGATTAAATATAATACCTTTTTTCCCCCTCTCTCTCTGAAGGCTAATATAAGATGTATATCTTATATTGAAGTTCACTCCTTGCATTTTATCACTTTCTTCTGCTTTTAGCGGGTTATACATACATACTTCAGTAGCACATAACTTTTCATGTGGCCATATAAAGACGTTGAATAACTTGAAACTGCTAAAACAATAAGCCCTATAAAGCTGTACTCTGGAAGTGCTAAGAGAAAAATCCATTCTGGGCAGAGAAATTTGAAACTGTGAGTTTTAGCTGGAAAAACAATTTGCTGTGAGAGATTGCATTTCAGTTACAGGGTTCCAGCTAGAAATTTATTGTTGCGTATTTTCTTGTATAGAGAATACCTCTGAGTTAACAACCGCTGCTTTTTTTTCTGTTACAGTGTAGCAGAGCAGTTCCAGGGGAAAAACACTGAGGGGGATAAATTTTAAAATAGTTGGTAATCCGGAAATTACTATTCATCATGCATTCTTCAGTGGATGACAGTTATGTCTGTTTTCCCAGCTCTGTGATCTCTTGCTCTATGCTTAACAGTCCTAGTATCATTGTTCTGGCCCATAAGAACCGTCTCCCAGTAGAAGAGAAGATGCGTGCTGCTTTCTGAAGCTTTGAAGGTGATGTGTCTGATGCCTTCTATTCTGATGTTTCAGGTAACAACAAACTCGGAGGACAGGATTTTAATCAGAGGTTGATGCTGTATTTATATGACCAGCTCCATCAAATGTATGGTTCTCTGCCAACAAGAAAAGAAGAAATACATCGCCTCAGACAGGCTGTGGAAGCAGTTAAATTAAATTTGACTGTTCATGAGGCAGCTATGCTAAGGGTGTCGTTGACTATGCCAGAAAGGAAGTTTACAAAAGAACTTCCAGAAAGTGAGGTAAAAACAAACACTGTGCTAAAAGGCAAGCCTTCACAAAAAGCAAAAGATCTGAAAAATCTTGGAGACTCTTCAAAAGTAGAGAACAACTTTGTCAAAGTTGTGTTTGAAACCAAAATCTCTAGGAAGCTATTTGAGATGTTAAATGAGGACCTTTTTGAGAAGATTCTTGTGCCTATTGAACAGGTATTGAAAGAAGGCCATCTACACAAAGCAGAAGTGGATGAAATTGTGTTAGTTGGAGGCTCCACCCGGATTCCTCAAATACGCAAAGTTATTCAGGATTTCTTCGGAAAGAAACCTAACACCTCTGTAGATCCTGATCTAGCAGTTGTAATAGGCGTAGCTATTCAAGCAGGAATTGTCAGTGGGTCCTGGCCTCTCCAAGTCAGTGCTATAGAAATTCCTAATAAGCATTTACGGAAGACTAATTTTAACTGAATAGAAACTCTTACCCATTGCATTCCATCTCTCCAAAAGTGTACTCTGATGGTGCATACTTACCTGTCTGGCAGTGGAACCTAATGTTAGCCATATTATATTATTTTTTTTAATCTATTCCAGTTAGGTGTTACTGGATGCATAACTCTGTTACAGCTAGATGTTACTTTAAAGGTACAAGTGGCTTTTGAAGTTCCGAGGTGTCCTGCATTTGCTTGTAGATTGGATATTGGATGAAAATGCTAGTGATGACACACTCACATTTTCTTGCTAAATTTTATTAGCAAATCCCGAAGAGGTGTCTGTTTAAAATACAACAGGAGTGTGACTAAAGGTTAGAGGTAATGTGGTATGGTACTGTAGATATTCCCAGGTCCAATATATTTACTTTGAAAGAATGTGAAGCAGTGTTAACGCACTAGCAGTGTTGAGCTTAAATTTATTTATTAAATTGAGTCATTTGAGCATTTAAGCACCTTTCTAAAAGGCATGTTGCAGCTTGAATGAGCCTTACACGTTCACTTGATTCTTCTGCTGTTCATAACAGCATCATGGTATTACTGAGCCTATATGGCAAATTGTCTGCTGTTTCAGCCAAACCGTATTAAGAAACTTAGCTGTTGCTAATGTAGAGTTACTTAGTGTGTCTCCAAGGGCTTACTTCCTGATCTCGTTTTGATGGTTAACGTACAGGTGCTGCTGTCATACCACTGGTGTTCTCCACAGAGAACAAGGGCATATTGCCAACTATTTATACCTCCCCCTGCCTTATTTTTGAAAACTGCAGTAATTTTATGCATCTTAAAGCCACACCTGTATATCTTCCCTTGAACTTGACCAACGCAAATTTCACTGTTGTGCAACTACAAGTGCGTGATGTCTTTCCCCTTGAGTCCTCCAAGCTGTACTGTTTTCAGGGAGAAAATGTGGGACAGAAGGGACTGCCTGGATGAAATCTAGTTCCTGTAGTCCTAGTAAATGAAAATTCACCCAACTGTTTTGTACTTTTTAGCTCATATCTCTGGTTTAAGTTTTGTCATGTCCCCACTCTGAACCGAACGTAGGTAGAGATTGTAGCTGTTCTTTTGGGAAGGAAGCAGTGTGTGTAACTCAGGATTTGAGGTAGTGCTTCTTAGGACTTTAGGCAAATAAATTGGTGACAGTTCTGCTCTCTTTGGAGGGTTAAATCAATAGTTAAAGGCCAGCTGAATTTTTATCTGTGTAGAACTTTCTACAATGAAAACACTTCATTTACCTAAGACTGGCTTCAACATCCATCAACCCAGTCTTAATCAGGTAAGCTCTAGTTCTTGTATGCTCCAGAATAATTTTATTTGTAATAAGCTTGCCAAGATAAAGTGTGAGGCTTAGATTTATTGTTTAACCTATGACTATATTAAAATAGGCTTATTATTCTCCTGGCAGGAGGCCTGATTTATGGCACTGCCATAAATCAATTGTGCTGATTCAGCTGTTTGCATAGCTATTGTCTAAACATATCTTTGAAGTAATCCAATTTAAACTGAATCATAGTTGCACGCAACCATTCCATCAACATTGTTTAACTTCACAGAGGATTCCCAAAATATTGCTAACATCTGTTTAACTTCCGTGATTTGAAAACCAAAGTGATTTTTTTATTTGAGGATTTTTTTCCCTTAGTTCCTCTTTGAAAGTGACCCTGTCTAAGTCTGCATGGAATTTCCAGTCACATGTGATAATGTGTTCAAAAGAAAATGTTACACAGTTATAAAGAGTGAGTGGTAAGTCCTGTGGTAACTCCTGCATGGAAGGAAGTGCCTCTTCAGTGACATCATGGATGAATGTCAATATACAGTACAGTTACTGTACACAGTTGCTCTTTGGGGCCTTTGCTTTGCAGATATAAATGTATGTATTTAATTCAATGCATATTCCAATGTCTTTGGAGTCATTGTGGCCTTTCCTTCTGCCCTGCTGTAAATTCATGTCAAGGTCTACTGGAGTTACAGTAGGTCTTTAGTCTTCATTTTTTAATGCACTGTGTAAAATGAGCAGACCTGTACAAAAATAGAACCACACCACAGTGAAGTTAAACTATTAAAAGCTTTTTGCAGTTTTGGGACAAGTTAGGTAGGAGCATGGGAGTAACTTTAAACTATTAAACTCTCAATGCAAATACATGAAGTACTTTTTTCTTTTTCTTTCACATACTCCTCCACTCCGGAGGAGTTAATCTCCTTCAGTGTTAATCTGGGAATTGTAAAGGAAGGGTGAGTTGTTTACTTGTTTAAAAAAAAAAAAAGAAAAAAAAAAATCACAAAAGGGTATTTATTCAGATTTCTATACAGATTTTTTTTTTTTAGTAGAGAAGTTACTGTACATTGGATATCTCACAATGCATCCTTATTTATTAAATAACTGTTTTGTGAATTCTGCAATCAAGGTATTTATTTTGTGTCTTTTGATTTTAGTACTGTATTTTGGCACAAACCATTGAATTTTAAAGATGAGTCCACTGTACCTTAGTACTGTACCTTAGTGGATATTTCCAGGTATGCACATGTACTGCTTACCAAAAGTCTCTAAACAAATTGATATTTTAAGGCTGAAATCTTTCTACAAACAATCCTTGAAACCTGACTATGGTTGCCCGTGGTTTTAGGTGTGTAACAAAGTTACAGAGCTAAAGCTTGTTTTGTGAGTTGAAATTCTGGAAGTATGAGATGCCTCACCAACTGTATGTTCTTGAATTGTTTCCAAGTGCAGATGATGAAATGCATTTTATAAATAACCTTTTAGAATGTTTTTAATAAAAGCGATTTCTGTCCCTTGGACCTGTCTTGTTTTAGTTTCTCAGGGAAATACTGTAACAGCACTATTTCCCTGTCTTCCTTGAATTCCTCTGGAGGTTAGAGGATGACGTTGTAATCCATCGACTTGCCAAGGGGTTGCTATACCGTAGAGTGACAGATCTTCCCTGGGAAGTGGCAGAGAGGAGTGTTAGGAACTGGGGTGGGAGGGGAAAAAACCCTTTCTCCTCAAGCTGCAGTTTGGGGTGGAAGAATGGAACTGAGAAGAAAAGTGCAGGCTTGTACAAGGAAAAGCCAGGAGTGACTGGGAGGAAGCACTAACAGGGGAAACCCTTGTCAAAGGGGGTGTCAGCTCCTTGCTCCTGTTGGGAGTAGGAGCAGTTCCCACCCTTCCTGCATGTATGCTACTTGTGCCCTGCCTGCGGGATCACAGGGTGAGGGGCAGGAGCAGACCCTTCCTCACATTGGTCAACAGCTATGGGATGGATGACTTCTGCCCAGAAACATTGCCAGAGAAAATGCTACAGAGCATTTGCAAGCCTCTTGCCTCTCCAGTGCAAGAGCTGTGACAATAACCCCAAGCCTAGTCCAACCTTCCCCCAACAGCCAGCAACCAACTATGGCTGCCAAGAGGCAGAAATGCGTATCTTCTTGTGAGGGAAAGGACGGTTTCCCCTCAACTTCTTTCCAGTCGCGCCTGTGATACTGCCAGAAAAGTGTTAAGCAAGGGCTAGAAGCAGGGCTGAGGGAAGTGGTGCCTGGGAAGATACAGCCTGTGGGGTTTTTGGGTGCTGTGGGGAAGGAAGTTGAAGCAGAGCATGAGCAGGTTCTGCTTCATGCTTCTCCCTGCAAAAAGAGTGTCGCGGTGTTCTTCTGAGCCTCATCCTCACTTTAGACTCTGCGCTGATACCCTGGCTGTCCTGCCTTCCTTTCCCTAACCCAGGCAACCCAGCTAGAAAAGGAGTCCGTGCAGGAGCTCCTCAAAGGGGTGAACAGTTGGGTTCCTCATCTCACCCCAAGCGATGGTAACCTGCAGTGTCAGAAAGCCCTTTGAGAACAGCCCCAAGCTGGGTTTTTACACACTTGCCTTTCCTCAGCCTAGCACCTTCTCAGGAGTCTCTGCAGTTAGTGAGTAGCTCAGGTGGGGCAGAACCTTTCACAGGTGGTGGGTGCCTATGAGTAGCCCTGTAGGACAAGGCTGGGACCTGATCCCCAAATGCCCCAGAAGCATAGGAGAGTTGCTGTTTGGAGGAGAAAGCGCAGGAGAGGCAAGGTATGTGCTGAGCCAGCCTGCAGGGCTGTGGCATGGCTTTGTCTATGCTGTCCAGGGAGTTAGCTGGTGACGTTGTGTTTGGTGGTTTGTGCTGGGTACTGCAAAGCCTGAATTAATATTGAACTTGAGGCAGCCAAGTGGCCACTCTGTTTCTTAAGAGTCTCACATCAGGTGTGTGAGGAGGGTAGAGGTTGCAGACCCCATCTGATATTCTTACTGCAAAATTGCCTTTTCCTGCCTACCCTAAGCCTGTTAGATGGTTTACTTTGGTAAGCTATTGCTGCGTGAAAACATAGCAGGAGCATATCATGCTGCTTCTGCCTCCACTGCACCTCCTTTTTCAGAGTATAGCTATGTGTGAGGACTACAGCTTGCTGAAAGAGAAGGAATGGCTATTTGGCTTTTGCTGACACTACTCCGTTTTCTTTTCTCTAAGACTTTGCAATTATTCAGTCTGCAGCTTTTCTGAACTGTAGTCTGAAGGTAATCTGAGGCCGTAAGGTTATGTCAGCCCACCAATACGCACAGAAAACCCTCCTCCCCACAAATAAAAAAAAAAAAAAGAAAAGAAAAAAAAAGGTAAAAATTACCAAGCACTGATGCCAGTCCTCAGATCGTTTTCTCTGGACCTTGCAAAAGGGGTTGGTCTCTGAGGTACCGAAGTCTACCTCCCTAGCCTTACGCCTAAAACTTATTAATCAGTTTAGGAATAGCACTCACTTCAGTCAGCAGCTCCTCCTGCGATACGTTCTGGTAAGGGTGGGTTTGGAGGGGAGCATGAAGGGGGGGTAAGGGATGGGGACAAGGTTGGGGCAAGCGGAGCCCCGGAAGAGCCTGCCTGTGGCACTCTGAATGCTGCGGGGAAGTCAAATGTTGGTATGAGAAGGTTCTGCTCCATTGGGAAGGTACTGTTGGCCTCACCTGGGGGAAAGAAATGGAAAACAGAGATGGAAAGCAGGAAGCTGTTCTCTCTCCTGAGAAACGTTCTGTCACACCAGTCTCTCCAGGACTTTCAGAAGGTAATAGTTACTTGGGCAGGGTTGTTCCTGGTCTAAAATCATTACATACTTCCAATAGTTTTGTGCAAGTAATAGCATATTTAGTTGTATTTTGTAGCCAACTAAACTAGATAGTACTCTGTAATGCAGGAAGACAGGCTTGCTTTTTTACCTTCAGGAAAGGACAGAGAAATCATTCACCTTCGCTGTAGGAGAACCACATCTTTAAGGAACTCTCTTCAGAGAGTCTCCATCATTCCTCACAACCTTTCTAAAACAGCAAACATGGTTTGCTTGCTATCAGGAAAGAAATTAAGATCCTACTTGATATTAACCAGGTGTCAATAATAAAGTAATATAACAGGGCTGTAGACAGAAACTTTATTCAGGTACTGTGATTTTTTAATTTTTTTTTAAAGCAGTTGATGGGGATGTTCTCTTAGTTTTTGAAGATTGAAGAGTTTTAGGAACTGTAATAAAAATGAAAATTAATATTTATGTGGCCTACAGAAGCATAGGCATGGTTAACTGACACTTTCAGTAAGTGTACATAACCTGTCCTGCTGCTGTAATTAGTATTGAGGTTTGCATTATAATCTATAGCGAAGAGACAGCCGTCGCACCTGACTCCATTCTGCTAGGATTTTGTCACAATGTGATTTTGTAATGCTCAATTAGATACATAAGAAATGGTTTTCCATTATTTGAAATCATTTGTCAGTTACTCAGAAATCACAAGGTCAAAAGGAAAATTAACTTTATGTGGCAAGTTTATTGCCTCAAGAATTACCTAAGTATACATGCAAATATGCATGTCCTAAAAATCAGCACCAAGTGACATGTGCCTGTATGACCACACAACAAGCAGTTTGGGTTTTTAATGAATTCACAATCATAATAAGAATGTACTAACTAAAAGGGCATAATGTGAGAGCAACTTAATTAAGTACTATTTTTTAATTAAAACCAGTGTGTGAACAGCAAGATTTATCTTTCAATCTGTCCTTACTAGTGCAACAGTTGAAATATGCCATGAAAATTACTGCTTCATTACGGTGTTCCAGTGTCAATATGATCAAATAAGTGATTTGTATAAAATCAGAAAGTTATTTTAAGAAACCAAATCAATATATACAGATTGTAGTTGTAGTAAACAGCAGTGTTGTGAGGAGCTTTTGAGTAAGCTAGTCATTTTGTAACATCAGGAATGCCACATATCCCTCGAGTGTTTACTGGAGTAAGGAATTCTCATCTTCATTAAAAATGCATTCATCAGTTTTCTTTAACTTCTTATCCCAGCCTCTGCAACCGTTTCAGAAAAGGCACCTTTTTGTTGCAACAAATTATGTGGTGTATCATATGCTAGAATCCTTCCTGCATCCAGAACAAGCACTCTACAATGCAAAAGCAGAAAAGTTACAGGACAAGAAAAATCAGCTCTTCAACCATATTATCCAGTCCTAATACAGTTATCTCTGGATAATGGGAACTCTTATTTAGAAGAAATATCATTGCACTAGGTAATTCATCGGTTTCTAAAGCTAGGAACTCCTGTATTAAAAAAAGCCTTTTGAAAATGGCATTTTTGTTTAATTGGTAACAATGCTACAGTATAGTCCATTCACTCTAGAGAATTAAATGGTCTTAATAGCAGCTTATACCTGTACCTTAGCAGGAAAAATATTAAATTAATTCTGTAATTAGAAGGGGGAAACAGAACACTGGCTATCAATATTTAATTAATATTGATGCTCAAGTCTTTTGTGATACCTTTTGTGATATCTTGTGATACAAAGATACTAAGGTAAAAAGTGTTGAAATGTAAATTTTAGTAAGTCTGAAAACTGATGCATTTGAAGGAAGCCATTTATTTTTAAAATGGCTTACCAAAACTTACTTACCTCTCTGAATCCATGACTGTATGTAACCTGTGGGCTATAATTAATACTATGCAGTTGTAAAACTCTCTTTTGATGGTGGACTGTACCAAGTTATCTGTTTCCATGTCAACAGAAGCTGTTGCCTCATCTAGGACACAGATTTTTGTCTTTCGTAGCAAAACATGGGCCAGCCAGACCAGCTGTCTCTGCCCAACACTGTTAAAAATACATTTCAGAAGGTCAGGTCAGGCACTTTGAGTAAGGGGAAAACAATATAAAGCTGTGATTACTGCAGAGCCTATCTGTTCCATCTTTCTTAACACTTTATACTTCTAAAAAGACTAGTGAAATATGTTCACCTCATTTTGGAAGTTTTGATTTCTTCTTGCTCAGCATACCAATAATAGTGAAGATGTGACTTTTAAACACCTGTGGCTGAACTTTGTAGTGTAAACCTAGTCTTGCCTTCAACTTCTGTATTCACATTATCATGGGGACTCTGAATGCTAAACCACTTTTTAATAACGTTCACTGTAAAAGTTTGGATACTCCTATATGTTAGCTGTGGTGTACGCCTTCTAGGAACTGCCTCCTGAAAATGATCTGTCAAAAAAATTCAAGTTGATATTCAGTACACTCTATTTAAGACCTGCCCCTTTGCTACTGAAAGCTTCAGTATTTGTCTCCTAGAGCTTAGAGTCCTTTTATTTCAAGCATCACCTTCCTTACATAACTATGGGTTAATGTTCTACAAGAAAAAAAAAAGAGTTGCTTTGCCTAAGCAAATAAAGCAAAGGCACAAGCTCTCTGCAGTTTTGCCTTCCTTCCAGGTTTGTTGGTTTTGGGGGGTTTTGTTTTGGTTTTTAAATTTAAATAAATGAGCACTTTTCTATCCAAATCTAATTAGGGGGTGCATGAACTGCCTCTCCCTCCCCTCGACTCCTTTACACCTGCTCATACTTGAGCTGAAAATAGTCCACTTCCTTGGCTTCCCACACAGCATAGGCCATAGGACTTTATACAGTTGTGACCAGTTGGCCACCTCAAAGAAACTCATGCTACCAGAATAATTCTACTTAGAATCACAAGAGAAGTGTCATCTTTATACCGATACTTTCTGAAGTAAATTCTCTGGAAGGAACATTGTTTTACAGTACCAGAAAATAACTGCAATAGCACATTCTTGTTTATATACCTGAGATTTTCACCATCTTCTGAAATCTCATGAAGGAGCTTCTTTGGGAATGACTGGACAAAATCCTTTAAGTCACACAGTTCCAGTATTTCCCACAGTTCAAGATCAGAGTGTTTTCCAAGTGGGTCCAAATTTGACTGCAGTGTCCCAGAAAACAAGACGGGGTCCTAAATAACAGCAGAATGTGAGTGCACAATTCCAACACAAGCCTAAAAAAGTCTGCCATAAATCCTTAAATTAACATAGGGAACTGGGACAAATAATTTTGGAAATGAAGCTTTGCAAGGGAAATCGTAACATTTTGAAGCTGGTGGATGAAAAGGCAAAACCACGTGGGGTCTCAGTGAGCTCAGTTCTTCATTAATGTGAAATGTAAAGAGCAAAAGATTTCTTATGCATTCTCTGTGCTACCGGTTCTGTGGCTGACTAAAGACCTGCCCAGAATCTGACAACTGCAACAACATATGAATTATTACTATTGTCAAGTTTGTGAAGCACTGGATACTACATTCATGAGCACTGTTAAGAAAAATTAGAAGGCTATAAGTCAAATTTTCTTAATTTCCTACAGGAAAGGTGACATATTCAGCAATAAGAACAAAAGCATTTGTTGCATAAATGTTTATTCAATGAGCATCACTAGCTTCTGTGCACTGAACACAGCAGGGAATATCTGGAAAAGTACACGTAGACTAATAGATGCCAGGATGCACGTGGGTCACATCCAGCACTTACAACTGTAGAAACAAGCATTCATGTTAAGTCTAAACATTTTTTTGGATGCACACAAAAGCCTTTTTTTTAAAAAGGCACATTTAAGAAGTCAGTACTTGACAACATATGCATACCTGCACAGATTTATGAACAGAACTGATGTTTTCAGAGGCAGTGAACAGACACCTTGACTAAGTGCAGTCACAGTAGTTGTGACCCAATAGGTAGACTGTAAAAGGCCAACAACATTCACTAGCAAGTTACATGCAAGCGGAAGAGTGATAATTTTGAGGGAGGTAGGGTGACCAAAAAGGACTGTTAAAATGGTATCAGATCTTGTGCATAATCTTCATTTAAACTTCATGTTACTTGCACTAGAACATCACTAATTTGCAAATCTGTACTTTATTATGATTGTTAAAAACTGTTTGTATGAGATATATTTGACTGATCTGAAAAAGTGTGTGCACACTGAAAGCTTTGCTATCTTGCCATGCCCTTTTTTCTGTCCCAGACTTTTATCTTCATCCAGTTCCATTCTCCCGACCTATGCAGTTCAACACTCCAGACTCCACCTACTCTACACAAGCCCCAGTCTCCATTTTTCCACCCTTCCAGTTCTAGTTTCCTTGTCTGATCCCAGCTTGTTAGTTCACTGAACCTTCCTGTACCTCTCAGTTTAGTTGCCTTGATGTGGATCCAATATACTCCATCCACAGTAAATCAAACCTGCAACTGCAGTTGAGAAAATACTGTGTAATTTACAACAGTTGTGCAGATTCATAGAGTATTAGCTGCTTAAAACAAGAAAAATGTTACAACCGAGCATGTATGAATTGTTGTGTTTTGAAGTCCTGCAACATAATCAAATTTGGTTTAGTATTGTCATTTCTGACCTAAAGTTATATCAAAAACTGTAAATTTATCGTTCCCCTGAGCAAGTACATTTCTCAGGAAAAGCAGCCAACCATTTGAAGGAATATATACATATTTTTTTCTATTCAGCTCATTTTTGGAAAGACCCAAGCAATTCTGGTTTAAGCATTAGCCTTGTATCCATGCACAGGCTATGGTGGAGACACACAGGAACTACTACCAGGGTTAAAGCTCCCGAGAAGCTAGAAAAAAACCAGACCTTCCTTTGGAAATTATCAGATAAATTTATTATAAGTGACGTTAACATGGCCCATGCACAAAAACGGTTTTATGAATGGAATTCAGGGAACATGCAAAAAGTCTTCAGGTGACCATTAAATTTGTGTTCTAGGTTTTACTCTATAGTAGAGCATTTCAACGTAAATCAGTTTGCCAGCATGAACACAATCCTAATGATATGTGAACTAATCTTGAGTTTCCTGCCCTGTTGCAGGGACAGCTTTACATGACAGACCATAGCAGATTAATTTCAATACATATTACAAGATTCATGTATACGTCACTTTATTCCCTACATATTTCAGACATAATTTATTTTAAAATATTTTTGCCTTCAGGTGGGACTTGAAAACACCACATGTAGCTACACACATACAGATTCTGGAGAACATGAGTTATTCTAGCTAAGACTGTTAAACTAAACCTGGCATAATAAAACCTAATGTCATATTTGTGGTCTCCCTGTTTTGAGGCTTCTTCCATACCATTGCCAACATGCACTTGTGACATTTTTCAGGATAGCATTATGCCAGCAGTACTGAAGATTACTGTCTAATCAAATAGCTAAGATTCTCAAAAATTCAATTCTAAAACCTGATAGGCCATAACAAAGCCTGTTTTCAAAGATCAGTAAAATTGTATTGGAGTTTTATGCCTCTGTCTCTTGGCAGCCTGTGGACTTTGGGGTTGTAATTTCTCAAAAAATAATGAAGTGTCTTGTGTTAGTAAAAAAAAAAAAGTTATCTCTAAAACACATCTCACTTGTGGAAT